>JAVSBS010027917.1:96629-120244 GCA_033124195.1 Coracias cyanogaster | reverse complement strand
TGCTTCTATTATTATTAAACTGCTTTTTGTTTCTCATCTTATTTTCCTCCCCTTTCTTTTTGCTCTGCTAAGGAGGGTGAGGGGAAGGAAAGGGAGGGGGGGTGATAGAGTGGCTTGGTGGGCACCTGGCACTCAGCCAAGGTTAACCCACCACACCCATCTCTGCTGATGAATAGCTCTTAGTACTCTAAATACCCCATGAGGTTCACTGACAGTTTGAAAATTGACCGTGAACCAACACAGCTTGACATTTTATTTCAGGTCTTTGTCTGAAACAACATTTGGCTCCTTTAAAGCACAGTGACAATATTTTGAAACACACATTCATAATATAAAAAAAACCCCTCCTTTCTTTTTTTGGTCCAATTCCACCAATAACATTCCTACCATGAGAAATAGAGCCAAAAGACATAAAGGCCTAGAATAAGATCAGGTGAATCTGGACTAAGTATTTTTATGCAGGTATATAGTTTATTTCTCACCCTGCTCCCAGGTTCCACTGGTACAGGAGCAGAGGCTCTTCAGGGGTGTAACAGGAATAGCTTCAGCTAAAGAAAATTAATAAAATGCCAGCTGGACTTATTTTACCAGTTTAAAACCAAGGCATCTCAGGTTTTCATTCCCAAATGGTGAAATGGTACCTTTGCCAAAATAAATTACTCTGGTGTTTTGGGGGTTTGGTTGTTGTTTTTTTAAGTAAGTGAGGAAAGCAAAAAAACCCCACAACCTTTGGGAGTATTGTTTTTGGCTTTTTTTTCTTTGCTTTTCCTTTTCATTCAGATCAGGAAGACAAGAGTGCTCAGCTGCTTCCCCTGCTCAGATGCAATGCGTTATTAATCTCTACAACACAGTGAGGAAAGCAAAACACTTCTATGGGAAATACCTATTCTCTTCAAGGAAGCTTTATTTATTTTTTTTTTTAAACCCGAGTAGTTTTTTGGTCCCTTTAGTTGTGAGGAAATACCTTCAGATAGCGACCCATTCAGAAATCGGGTTTATGCAGCCAGAGAAGAAGTACAGCCCATGACACCTCCAAACAGGCACTGACAGCCCCGATTGAAGCATGACACACACAGTGACATGGAACACAAATCTTCCTGGGGAACATGCCAGTCAATTCGTGCATGCATGAGGGAGCACCCGACATGCTCTCTGACATCCAACAACCACAGCAAACCTAGATCCCTCCAGTGTGCCCATCCTTGGCTGCAGCCATCACTAACAGTTCTGCCACGATGGGAAGGCAGCTCCCTCAGCTTTAAACAGCACCTCACATCTCTTAGGTTCCCCAAAACACATCCTTCAACCATTCCCATTTGTCTTGTGTTATGACCCAGCTAGACTCTCTTCCTTTCTCTTTTACCCACTATAAGGGAGAAAAATGCCTCTTTTAGCATCTTTTGAGATATTTTATGGGATCATCTGCCTTCCAGCACTTATTACCACCCCTGAAACCAGTCTTTCCCTGGTGGCATCACAGGCACATGGTCTGGCATTTGTGACGGTTCCCGCACTGCCTTGAGCTGAGCTAAACAGTTTCCAAGTGCAAAGCAACATGATTGAAACTCCTGTTAGAATTTCATAATGAATATGAAGTTGATGGACAGTAAAAACTCCTAACTTCACTCTTTTCTCCAAATCCATCAATCAGGCAAGACCAGACAAGTCTTCCCTAATTGACTAGAATTACATTCTTCCATTTTTTCTTACAACAAAACAGTTATTGCAAAATATTAGTATACCATCATATGTGAAAGACGGTATTTTATTAACACAATGCCTTAACTCATGGCTCAGACAAGATATTGGTTGCAAAAATGACCAGGTTGACTCATCTTTGTTCACGGCAGAAGTTTCAGAGACACATCCTAGATCTTGCCATTAATCGTTCAGGCCTGAGAGCAGTCCTGGATCTGAAGCCTCTTTGGGCTTTAGAGACACTCTGATCCAGATCCAAATCTGCTGGTTTTGAGGGCACAGATTGTCTTCTGGGATGTTTCAGCAGCTGAATCAAATCATTTGGTGGTTTTGTAATGCACTCAACTGAGACACCACAGGTTGACTGTCCTAACATAACTCCTGCCTGTGATTATTGCAGCTGGTTAACAATAGGACTCGAGATAAAAGGGTAATTTTGCTGCTCTGAAGTGAAAGCATACTAGATAAAATACAATTTTAAAAATGAAGCCTTCCAAAACCACCAGATTTTAGAATCAAAGCTCTGTATCCAATTGCCCATATGAAATTACAAAGGCTGATGGGCAGGTAGAGAAGCCTCTTTGCCCAGGGTGCTGGTCTTGGCCAGAGTGAAGGAGATGGTTCTGCATTTTTACCTCCTTTATAATAGCTCCAAGTAAGAGCTAGTTTCTGACAGCTTGACCACCTCTCACTCTCACAAGTTGGCTGCCTTGTTTTTGGCAGAGTCCACAAGCAGATCCAGCTGCCCAGACAGAGCTGGCTCATACTATGAAACATGGCAGGCAGCCAGAGCAGCAAAGATATGTTCTGGCTTCTCCCTACACAATCCCTTAACAAGGGATCCTGATGTTCCTGGGCACAGCTTGCTTTCCCTGGGTACCTCATGCCATTGAGCAGTTGCTCTGATTACCTCTGAGACTCCCCTTAGCAGAGAAACAAACACCCTTTTTTCTTCCTTTCCCTCTTGGGATGAGCACATAAGAAAACATCATTAAAGAGAAATTTGCCTGAACTGGAGAGACAACTGCAGACCACTTTACCAAGTTGAATTCTGTCCTTGTTATTTTAACATCTGGCCCTATTAGGGCTTATGCTTTTGCTTAAGCCATCCAAGCCAGACACATGCATCAGCTCCTGTGGAGAGTGAACCTTATTGAGGGTGCCTATCCATTCAGCTGTTAGGGATGCACAGAAAGTAATACTTCGATTTCTTTTCTAGCCGTCTTATTTGCTTTGACTCAGACAGTGAGCCCAGGCCATCTTCAGATGGTACCTTCTGTCCAGATATATATCACTTCCCCTTCTTTTAAGATGCCTGACTTTTACAGAAGCAGTGTTATGTGACCTTAATCCCCTTCAGACACAACAAATGGATTAGCACAAAGAGTTTAATCCAGACCTCTTTGCTAACCATCCTCACCTTGAATGGTGTGGACTGGGAGCAATCACAGCTCAACACCATGAGCTGCTAAAGGTTTAACAAGTCACTGGGGCAGTGACTATTTCAGCCATTTGAGAAAGATCCAGACCTGTAGTCCCCAAAATCCCCACCACTATCCCATCTCTCTGAAATCTGGCCCAGGATGGAGCTTAGGAAAAAATAAGCAGTAAAGACCAACTAATTTCACCATCAAAATCGCACTTTCAGCTTGCCACAGAGAGTCCACAGTATCAAAATACAATTAAGTAGTTGCACATTGACAGACTCTCCTAATTGCTGCAAGGAGCAATTCAATTACGTTTTCTACGCTGAAGTGAGTCATTATCAGTCTGTAGGGGAAAATTGTGTTTGTGAGGTCGTGTTTTTTATAGTATGTCCTATCTTCTTCCCAAAAGTTAGCTATTTTCTGCTGACAATATTAATTTTGGATGTATTCTTCCATTTACAAACTAAATTGAGACATTTCTAGTTATAGGAACAATTTTCCACTATAGATCAGGAAAGCCGAAAGCCATTCTCTCCTGTCTGGGATTATGAAAACAGAAATTTAAGGTCCCATCTGCCTTGTGAAATTCAACTGCTTCATAATGAGATTAAAAGTAATTACATTTCTACTCTGACTTCACTGTAACTCTAGTCTAAATAGGAGCCTAAACAGTACTCCAGTTTGGACCAGTGATAGCTGATTTTCAAGAAAGGAAGAAATTATTCCTGTTATTCAGCTGGGATGAAAGATGGAAAAGATATTTTGAAGATATTCTGGATTACAGATGCTGGGAGAATTAAAATACACAGATTATCCTAAGAATTGAAGCAACTTATTAAATACTTAAAAAAAAGAATTGAGTCAGATCAAGTCTACTACTTCGGTGACTGAGGATGGTTAAGAGCTACGAGAACACTTGAGCCTTTCTCACAAAGAGATAGTTTTTTATTATTATTGTTCCTGCAGCAATTTAAAAGCAAGGTGATTGCAGAGCGGTGAGATTCAGCAGCACTGAATAAGATGTGTTTTGAGAGCTCTGGGTTAAACAACACTGATTTAGATGTTCATGGCTGCACAGTAGTTCAGCAAAGATAACAGGTTGCAGTAGCCACTTGGTAATTGACCTATGGTGATTTAAAACCTTAATTTGTTTTCATGCTTCCTGATTTAGAATAGTGTGTGCTCTTGGGCATAACTGCCTTAAGAGACCTGAGCAATATTTTAGCCTAGATTCCTCAGGAAACAAGGATTAACAGAGCATATGGACTATCCCTCCTAATAACTCCTAAATGCATTGGCCATTTTCAGCCAAATTTCTAGCAACATTCAGACTCTCGATGCTTATAATGCTATCACAGGTTTTATGGAGAGCCAGAGACATACCCTGCTCTTGCTTATTTTGAGAGCAGGCTGTCGGTTGAGCACCGCGGTCAACCATGATTTGGTCACAACATGTCCTGTCTCTTCTGTGGTGTGCACATCACATGGGACACAAACCAAGAAGAGAAAGCGGGGTTGGGTCCTAGATGCAAAAGGGAAAACATAAAACTCTAGGCTATGTTGGACCTACTGCTTGGTGATTGTCCTTTGTTTAAATAGCTGGTCCCATTACATACAGCTATTGGCACGGGAACGAAAAGCCATTCTCTAGCAGAGAGACAAGCAAGCAGTGGGGTGAGACAGATCTTCTCTGTGCTAGGCTGGTAGAGCAAGAGGCACCACATGCTGCAGAGCCCTGAGTGGCACCTACAGACATGTAACAAGCCTTCCTGGGTGATTTGTAGGCTCTGAACAGCAAAGCTGCCACTGAGCTCCAGTGAATCTTCTTGGGTCTGCACCTTTGCTAAGCTGATTTATTGAATGCGTCTACAACAGAATTGGGCTGTTGACCAGCTGTAAACTTCAAAACCTGATTTTCCTGCATGTTTGCACTCCCCTCCAGCTTCAGCCCTCTAGGTCTCATCTTCAAGTGAGTTCAGGTTTTGGCTGGCTTTCAGGGGCAAAGGGCTGCTGAAATGATCTCCGCTACTTATCTGCATGGGGTAAATCAGAAGATGTTCATTTTCACAGACTGCACACTTAATGGCTGGGTTAAGTTAACAGGAGCTAAAAGGCAGTTTGGTCAAGCATGCAGATTAGAGCTGGAGCCAGAACGTCCAGCTTCCTGCTGCCCGTTAAGTAAACACATGCACCTTTGGGCCACAGCTTCCTTATTAAGAAAAAAAGGGTCAGTCCCAGTATGTTCTGGTCACAGAAGCACATTTGGACACAATGGGCATTTCAGAAAAGGGGTGCTGCATTTTCATTATTGCTATTCCTAAACTAAAATTCAAGCACTGAGCAAAACCTCACTAAATTAAAAAAGAAAACCGTATGGACTTCAGCAAAATACAATGTACCCCTCCCTATACTGTCTGACAAGGTCCCTGTCACAATGACACGGGGACAGGTTACAAGGGACACCAAGAATGCTCCAGAACGGTTACACTTTCAAAACTAGGCTGTGTCATGTGCAACCATGAGACACTGTGGAGTCTGTGTTCCACTAGGGCCACACTGCATGGTGGCATGAGCTCATCAAGACCAGCAACTTATCTTCTGGGCAGGGAGACCAGGGCCACAAAGGGAGTTGCTAATAGTTAAAAAGATGTCTGGAGCTTGCAGAAATAGATATTTCCCCAGGAATAAAACATGACTTTGAATAAATGTTTTATTCTATTGCATATAATGAATGGCAGTGAATGTGATTTGGGGACCTGTCAGAGAGAGAAGCACGGACATAGTACAGGCACTGCAGACAGTATTAATGAGGGTGTTTAACTGAAATGCAGGGAATTGAGATCACTGTTAATTTTAATCCTGTTTCCTCTTTCCTCTGGGTTTTTGTAGGTTTTTTTCCTTCTTATGATCACCTTCCCATGTGGCTGGTAAAGCAGGGCCATCAAAATGTTTATTAGAAACTCTTACAGAAACAAACACATATGCAACTGCATGGAAGGTAAAGAGTCACCCACTGCTCAGTGTTTCCAGAAGATTTAGCATCAAGCTCAGCTTGCAGCCAGGCAAACAACACTATTTGCTGCCAGAAGAAGTAGTGGAAAGGACTCACTAGGAAATAAATAAAGGATGCTGCTCTAACCCAACAGCTGCTTGAACTGGTCTGATCTGTTGCAACACCACTTTGCAGAGGAGCTTTTCATCGTTCGCTGTGTATGGCTTAATAGTGGCTGTCAGGGGTATGGAAAACTGTCACTCTTGTGTGGATTAAAGCAGCTTTCACCCCTATGCTCACTAGACAACATACTGCACAGCTTGTACCAGCATGGGGGAATAAGTCCAGTGTCTGCCACATTATCTCCTTTCTTGCTGCTAGAGTCATTTTTAAGAGGGAATTTTCTCTAGTTTTTATTAATTGCTTTAATAGGCAGAGAGTATTCTGGTTGGTAGTTTTCATCTTTCCTTTCCTGAAGAAGGAAACCAATCTAATCTAATCTGCCAGCTAAATCTTCTCTCTCTGAGTCTCAGAGAGTCCAATGTGAGGAAAGTCGTGTGTAATTTCAAGTGATTTATTAAAGCAACAAAGCAGCTTGTCCTGGCAAAGGAACATTGTGGTGCTATTTAAAGAGCAGAGTGGCAACAGGGCATCATCTCCAGCTAATTTTTTCATCAACTTGGAGAGCAACAACTGCTTGCTAAATAAAGCACTTCTTTTCTGCTTTGCAATTGTGCTCTTCTGTCTGCCAAGAAAACCTCTGACACTGAAGGCTTCTCAGGGCCTCTAGAAATGTTGCCTTTGGTTTTAGTCCAGAAAGACAAAAAGCAAAACCAAGAGCTGCAAATCAGAAGAGGCGAAAACTCTAAGGAGATTTGCCCTCCTCACACCCACACAAAACCCAAATAATCAGAAAGCATTGGCTAGAAGAAAAAGAATTAATAAAACTTATTCATTGCATCTGCATCAGAAAATGTTAATGCTCAGCTAAAGAAAAGACACTTGTGAGTTTCCTCAAATACGTTTATGTTTTCAGTTGCTTTTGGAAAAACAATCAAGTTTTCGTATTTTTACAAAAATATTGAAAGTGTTTGACTCTTTCACATTACAAAACAGGAAACTGACACTATTAAGCCAGTCCTATAATAAGGTTTGAGAAGAAATAAAGGGCTATTTAGAACTAGTTATTGCTCTTTGTAATGAACTGAACTGGCAAAATCTCTTTTATTTTTTTCCTGTTCCAGAGTTATCCAGGAATCAAACATGATGTACGCATCTATTAGTTAAAGTACAGGGCTCATGCATGTTGATTTCCCTTGTCTCAAGCTCAGCTCATTTGCAATTTAAAGCACCAACAGTAAAACATTTCTGCGCTTAAAAGCCTATCTTTTCACCAGTGAAGTTTCCTCCTGAAAACACCTCCTTTCTGTTCTGGCATGCCCATTTGTGGTCTGTCTTTAAACTTTGTATCTTAATTTCTCTTTCTTTCTTCCCAGGCACTTGACTAGAGAGTGAGCAAGACCAAAAGTCCCTGGGTGCCAAACTTGGCATCAGTATTACTGGTCTATTATCAACAGCAGAGGTTCACTAGATTATGCAGATGGCTCCAAATCTGTAATCTTAAATTTCTGGAGCAAGTCAGTCAATAAAGTTCACTCAAGGATCAAGATCTTCTTGCAGGACATGAGTATGAATGAGTAGGCATTTCTCACTCCTGCAAAAAAGAAGTTAAGAGATTGTGGGGCTACATTTGAACTGGCCAGCCTGCTTCCCAGAAGCCCAGGGGACGATGGTAACAGAAGATGTACCTCAGTGCTAGACACACCTTGCAGAGTGTGATTAGTGCCTGTATGGTGAGTTAAGCTTACCTGCCAGATTAACTGTGTACACAGGACAAACCATTCCTCTGGTTCCGGTTGTGATTGACAAGAAAAGGCCCAAGAAGATAGGAGCTGAAAAGCTGTGGCAGTAACCTTTCCCTTCATTAGAAATGTCAAACCAATTCCTAACAGCTCACTTTAAATTGCATTTTACCTACTCTTTTGACATCTTTCCCACCTCCCCAGCATTGCCAGAAGATATAAATTCACCCTGACAGCCAGAAGAAGAAGAGAAAACAAGAAACAAAAGAAAAGAGAATAAAAACAAATCTCCAACGCCTTTCTAATCATCATAGAGGACAACAGTTAGTATAATACACTTAGGGACAAACCAAGCATGAACTGCCTTCTCCACAAAAAATCCAGCACTAATCGGGCAAGAAAGAGGTTACTTATCATAGCAGGACCCAATGATTATTGTCTCATTTCTTTGCTAAACACTGATGGCACTTTGAAACATAACTATATCAGGTTCATTTTCTTATTTTTTGGTTGCCTTTTTCCTCTCACAAACTTCCTCCATTCCTTTTCTTCACCGCATTGACAGAACCTGACATCTTTGCATCAGGGAAGCTGTGCAGCTCTATTAATTGCTGCTGAACAAAGATGTGTATCACACAAAGACAAAAAAAAGAAAAATAGGTTTTCAAAAATCCACAATAAAGAGAAAATAAGAGGTTTTATTGACAGAACTCTCACATTTGCATTTTGTGACTGTATGAGCGGACTCTGTCTTACCTAAACTTACATCTCTTGAAAATTAGATATCTAGCCTTATTAGCAATCAGGGCCACTACTGTACTTGGTGAACAGATAAAGGGCAAGTCAGGAGAATGGTTACACCATACCTTCTTTAAAAAGCTATTTTTGGATGGAGTAAATCATTCTTCAGAGATTAGACAATCAATATAGACTAGATGTCCAACTTGTATGGCATTACGGGGTAAGATGTACTACTGTCACGATATCAGGAAGGATAGGTTCAAAGACTACAAGTTGATAACAGATACCAGTAACAATTTTTTGGTTTTAAAACCTCTGGGAAGGGGCCGACACAGGGAGAGAAAACACTTGTTCAAGGTCACAGAGAAGGTCACTAGAACTGCTTGTGTCTACCAAGTGCACTCCAACATCCTGAATAAAACATATTAATTTATCATGCAAGGAATAACGTTTAGGAAATGACAGTCCAAATGTCACATGCAAAAACCAAATCAAACCAAACAAAATAAGAAGCATGACCTTACATTGGCATGTGTTTAACTACAGTTTCATTAATGTGTGGTTCCCACAAGCTTTTGAGAGTATTAGTAGCAGGAAAACACAATCTTGTGGATTTTCAATAGCAGCTTGCACTAACAAAAACCTGAGGCACAGGATGGTATAAATGACTGCATTACCTAACCAAATTTAAAGTAAATGTACTGCAGTCTAATCAGAATGGGGGCAAAAGCTGTAGGGAACAGGAGGACTTTGCACTCCAAAACGTTGATGCTGGCTCTGGATGAAATGATGGAAAATACTTTGAAAAATACTGCAGACAACTGCTGGACACCAATCTGGGAGTGATGGGACTTCCATACTTGAAGCCAGTATTGACCAGAAGGTGGGAAACAAGCTTGATCTCTCCCACATTCAACCCTGCCACAGCCAATAGGACACCACAGGTGATACAAGGAACCTAAGGGACCTTCCAAGGACCTCTGGGAAAAGAAAGGTCATGAAACATTTGGAGTGATTCTTTTATGAAAAAAAAAAAATAGCCCTGACCATGGACTTGCACATAAATTGCCAACAGCAGCTGTACTCAAGACAGCAGTCAGTGTTAAAAAATGCCTCTTAGAATGTCTGTGTAGAAAAGCCCACATAGACCTGAAAGATGCTTTTTATCCTTATACCATCACATCCCTTTGGACTTTCTTTTAGCTGTAGCTGCTTTCTTAGAACAAGAACTGACAGCTGAATTGGTGCTTCCCCTCCTCCTCCTCCACACACTTCATAACCACAAACCTCAGCTGCGCTTACTTGTTTCCTGTGTTTACCCAACAGATCATGGCAAAAAGGGACAAGAAGAAGAAGTTTATAATACGAAAATAATCAATACTGACATGCCATCACTGTTTGCAAGGAAATCATTAGCGGCTCAGGAGAGAGACCTCAGGGGCTTCTGTTTGCTCGGTGTGTGATTGCCTCCTGCAGAGAGCTAAGCTGCTGTGAAAGACTTCAGCAGGTGCCTTTTCCTACTCCTCCAGCCCAGGGAATTCAGTGTAAGTCAGGCAGCTAATTTACACCTCTGGGTTATTATCAGCAGTATTAATTACTGTGCTGTCCCTAATTATCCTCTTTTAACACTCAGTTGGTTTGCAGGAACAATGCAAGGTTGGCAAACAGTGGCATTTAAAAATGATTGGGCCAGAGGCTCAACTGATATAAAGCAGCACAGTGGGTTTACAGAAAGGTCAGTTTATGCCAGTGGTGGAGCTTAGCCATTGTTTGAAGGGGTGAGCTGAGCTGCAGCTAGGCTGACATGCCCTGACCAGCTGGCATGAATGGAGACAAACAGTTTTGGGTCAGTCGTTCACTGGTCTACATCGTGACCCCATGCAAGTGCTATTCCCTACCACAGTTCTAATGTGATTTTCTGATCTACGTTAAAATAAACAACATGATATCATCACCCAGAAGCAGAACATTCCTTTTGTCTCCTGTTCCATCCTGCATGAACTGCATGTAGAGCCGGGGAACCCAGGGAGTTTCTGCTATTTTTCAGCTCTCTATCCTGTTCTTGAAATAACCAGACCTCAGTGGACTTGCACTCAGATCACTGACATATGGAAAGTCACACTGGCAACATAGGACAACTCTGTTGTGCACTTTCCTAGTTTTGTAGGAAATCTCTCACTCTCCCCAGGCTGGCTCCCCTCTTCTTGGATGCAACTTATGCCTGGAGTACGCAACTCAACTCACCAGATTCAACACATCTCAAATGTGGTTGACAAGCATAATTGCCCAGTGGCCTGACAGCCTGCTACTGGAGCCTTTGCTCTCTTTGGAGATGACAAAACTACCCCATCAAAATGTACACATGCCCCCATCATGCAGATCTGTTCCTGAAAGAGCACTAACATTCAGATAAAGTGTACTAAAAAGAAAATTCTACAATCTGGAGTGCACCTTCTTGGACAGGGATCTTTCAGCATGATGCTTTCAATGCAGATGTCCACAACTTCAGACCAACACCTTTAGCTGTGGGACATTTACCTCCCTGAAAAGCATGTTTCTGTTTTGTTCTCGCTTGCTGACTATGAAAATCATGTCCAACTGATCTTCTGTCCTTCAGAAGACATGACATAAAATACAACAGTATTTGCAGAGATAGACTCTGAAAATGTCACCCAGCTTTCTACCCAGAGCCGACTAAAGTTCTGTTCATCTCCTCTTGCCAGTTATGGGATATGAAGTACCTTTTGCAAATATCACCAGACTCCTATGCTCATCTGCCTCCAGAGTTCAGAGTTTAAATGAAACACTCAGAAATTATAGATCCAAGCAGGCAAGATATATTTGCCAGCATATAGAGAGAAGCAGTAGAAATCCCATTTTAACAAACTGTTCTGTAGCTCAGACAGTGAAATCCAGTCTGGTGAAGGTCAATTCTAGCTCTGTGTATATCGTTTAAATCCTTCTTAGGCCTGTAGCTGTCACAGAAGCCACACTTTTGGAAATGTTTATCCTGATAAAAGATCCCTGTGTTTTTCAAAAACAAATAGAGGCTGCTGCATTTTTAACACATTCCCTGTGACACAATCATAATCAAGGCAAGATGAATGACACTGTTTTAGGCACTCACTGGGAAAGCAACAAATAAGGTAAATCTGCCCATTTCTTGGCCAATTCCTGTTCCTGCAGAAATCCAAGGATGTCTACAGATCCACAGCACTGGAAGAGAAGGGGCAGAGATGTGGAGGTGGAGGGACAAACCCACAGGAGGATAAAACAGTGTCTCAGTCATGAAACTCTCTCAGCCTTCCTCTGTGTATTTGACCATTTACTTCAGTTACCATCTCCAGCATGAGCTGGAGTCACTAGAGCCAGAATCATGCTCCTTTCTGGAGGATATCAAGGACTTTTCCTTCATTTTGATTTTATGAATATAGCTCCAACCATGTTGCATCTGGAGGTACCCAGCAAAAAACTGAGAGTAGCCATGTCCGTAAGAGTCAAGGCACAATTAGGGTAGGAAGATTACAATGCCAAAGAAACCATTTCTACATTACTTAATTAATGACAAAAAAAAAAAAAGAAACAGGGACATATATAAACCCCATTTATCCTGGTTTGAGTTAGAACAGAGCTAATTCTCTTCAGTGAGGAAGTCTCCATCTGTTCTGCCTTTGATCCTGATCCATGTGTCCCTGGATCTAGCTCCTGAATCCAGTTCCTGCTTGCTGCTGGGTCATCTAGGACTTCCCCAGTGCCTGCTCCATGGCATCAGTGGTGACAGTGACATAGTTGCCATAAGGGGTTTAGGTTTTGTATTCATTTCATTTAATTATTACTGTTTTCATTAAATCTGTTTTAGTTTTATTCTCTTACCCATAAGTCTCTCTCCCTTAGTCCCTTTCTCTTCCCCTTTGGGAGGGGAGAAATGTTAAAAGAGAGCATCTGTCATTTTTCTAGTGGCCAGCCCCACCCTAAACCTTGACACCCTCTCTCTTAGCCAGCAAACCTTCATCCCTGTAAGTCCTTACCATGGCTGCAAGCTCTCTCAGAAAGTGGCACTGTATCGTTTCACCAGCAGTTTTGCATCACAAAGGTGACCTTCTCCATGATGCTGCATAATATTAAATGTATAAAATGTGATAGATAGATCAGAGTCTGCTTCCTACCTGCGTTGGGCCTGTTTAGGTAGCTCCACAGCCCATTTCAGTCCGAGGTAATCTTTCCAGCAAGCCAGTGATGAAACCCATCGGAAATTAGAGCTCCCAAGGCCTCCCTAGTTTGGCTTTTTTCTGGAGAAGACTGCACAGGACTGTGTTTGTGCTGATGAATAGCTTGACATTACAGTAACAGGGTGCAGGAGATCCAAAACCCCGCTGCTGTTAATATACATGAGTCACCACTGCAGCGTGTGCCAAACATGCTTCCAAACAAAGCTGCAGTTTGCCCTTGGTTATTTAGCTGGGCAAAGGTAAGTATGCAAAACATGTTTTTTTTCAGTGATTCAAGATATCAACATAGCAGAAATATCTGTCTCTATCTGCTTACTGGCGAACATCAAACAAAGACAACTATTGTGTGTTTGCATTTTATTAGTAGTTTACAACTTGAATTTTTCTTCTTTTTGTTCCTGCTGATCTCACAGAAAACTATATATAGTTGTCTGCCAAATAGATTTCTTGGAAGAAAGCAGAAAAGTGTGAATAATGGATTCTGAAGTATGGATAATTAGTAGATCAAATAACCCCAAGGACTGGGGAATTTTTTCATCATCTGCAGATATTTGCCATTCCTATTCCTCTAAATAAATTATGTGTACCCTCCAGGTACATTTTTTTGCCTAGTTCATATAATAAAAATAAAGGTGTCTACTGTGGGGGTAGGAGAGGTTATTTATTTATTTTAATTTAATTTAATGCTTCTGACAGTGAGAAAATGACAGCTCTGGCTGCAGTTAGGAGTCATGTGGGCAGCTGCTCTACAAGCTTCCTGACCATAGCATCTCTACCCTGACCTTTCCGCTTCTACAAAAGGCTGTTGTTCAATTCAGTTCAGTAATGCCAAGCAAAAGAAGTTTGTCGATGACAGCGGGATGGTCAGTGGATAGCAGGCACACAGCAAAAATCATGGACCCATTTCTCTGTGGGTGGAAATGGTTGCAACTCTCCTTAGGTTTCCAAGTTATATTCCAGTGTTTTTTTCTAAATACTGCCTTACTTCCCATTTATTTGCCCCGCTTCTCAGTATATCAATAAATAAGGAATATGAATACCTCTGGTGATGTGAAATCAAAGAAATTTTCTTCTCATCTGAAGCAGGGCAAGGCTAGAACACAGGAAAGGGTCCTTTCCTCCCCTCAGACAGCAGTTCACCTGCCATAGAGTAGCTGGTACATGCTCTGAAAGATGTGTGCAACGTTGCCCATATATTTTTGGAAATAAATGAATAGATAAAAGGATGGCTGCCCTACCGAGGTTTTAAGCTGCTGATTTGTGGAAGCAGTCAGGGACTGATCCTTAGGAAATGGATGGGACTCTGTTGCAACCTAGGATTTCACAAGAGCAGGTTTTTCATAGCAATTCTCTTATTAAAAAGTAGAGGGTCAAAACTCTGTATTCTACTAATCACAAGAAAAATTATACAACTGCTACTTATAAATAAACCTGATAAAGTGTTTCAAAGCTAGAGCTCTCCAAATCTTCTTCTTTTTCTAATGAAACACTGTCATCTTAGAGGAAAATAAAAGTCTCCCCTCAGAGACAGTAATTTAATAGCAGGGACATTAATTAATTTCATCTCCACATCAACGCTCTGTTTGATTTAAACCCCCATCCTGCAGCCACTGGGGTGCTTGAGCATCTGCAAAGCCTGCGAGAGCCCTGGCCTGCAGCCAAGGAAAGGTTTGGTGTAGGTGGCAGATGGCAGACTAATATAGACATGACAGAACCAGCTCTAAGCTAGTTTGTTCAAATGGCAGTAGTGGTTTACCAAGAGTAACATGGTGCTTAGCCCAGGAAATACGAGATAAATTACAACCGTTCAAACTTAGCTTAGGCAATAGGATGACCAAAGACATTTTTTAGCAATAGTGAAATTATAGCTATTACAAGGAGGTGTTAAGTACTCAGATGCCCTAAACCCATCTATTCTTCATCTTTGTTGATGAAAATTTGCAACAGTTGTTCACCAAGGACTCCGAATGGTGGTTATATGAGTGAATGATGATAGTTGCTCTCCTTAGAAATCTCCTTACTGGACTACTATGGTGAACTCAGTAACTCCACCCAACATTCATGGCACACCTAAATCTAATACCCAGAACTACAAAAGCAAGGTCTGACATGACCCAGAGATCTTGCTAAATCCTTAGTTACAGCCTGCTATATATATAATTACAGCCTGAAAAATATAATTCAATGTCATGGAAAGATGTCATGAAGCACTGTCAGGAAGATGTCTCTATCAGTAACCTCAGTAACGCCATTAAAAATCAAATTGATCTTTTGTTACCCCGTGCAATTAACCTATGTAAATATGTGCTAATGACCACTTCCATAGTAATTCATTTCATTTGCTCATCAAGCCACATAAAGATACAAGCAAGCACTGCTCAGAAAAGCACATCTCTGGTGACCAGGCCACTCCAGCCTGGAAGGAAAATGTAGGAAGCCAGTGGCAGAGTAACACCATCAATAGGACAGTCATCCCCTGTCACCCTATAGGAACTATGTATATTAAGGTTCAGACATTCCAAGACACAAATTGAGCTACTCTAATGTTTCAAAAAAGGTGGATAAGGGGCATTAGCTCCCATAGCAAGAGGCTCAGGCCCCTCATACATTGTTTAGAGTAGCGCTGCTTCTATCTTCAAGGTCTTGATCAAGCATCAAACTGAGTTTTCACCTCATTTGAATCCTGTGTTTGAAAACATGTCAACCACTATGTGGCACAGAACGACCCTCTTCTGCATCATCTCCCAAGGCCCTTCCAACAATGCAGCCAAAGGAGTTTTACCTGACCACAGACTCCTTTTGCCTTCTGGGACTCTCCTACAGTTGCTTAGAAAGCGTCACGTCAAATTTACCCTCTCTAAAAACAATTATATCCTACCCAGTCCCTATATAGACAGCAGTAGGGCCAAGCAGGCATGAATCAGACAAGAAGCAACACCGTTCTCTTCATTCTGCTTCACAGTGGAGCAAGAAGATGCAGTGATATCTTCTCACCTAGTGAAAGAAGCACCCGTCACTGAGCTCTCAGAAGGGAATCAGAGATTTTGATGCAATCACTCAAGGTCTGGTGGGTACACTGCAAAAATCACAGCCCATGTGAGGGAAACTGACCCATTGTTTTGAAATGTCTTTCTAAGTCAGCTAAAGAGAACTACAACTCCCGTGAATCATTGGGAGTCCTCTGGAAGCCGGAAGTCGGAAGATGTGGGGAACACGGCGAGATATAAAACTCTGAGGGAAAACAGGAAACTTTCTCTTTTCCCTCCCTGCCACCTTGAAAGAGCACCACTGGACAGAAGCCCGGAGACTCGCAGCGGCCGCCCCTTTGCCGTGGCTATATCTGGTGTCTCCGTCTCTCTCTCTCTCTCTCTCGTACGCGCTATAAGGTACTCGCTGGACTCCTTCTCCCGAGTACGCGTGTGCCCCGGCCAGGTGCACGTCGCCCCTGCTGCCAGGAAAGGACTCTGGGGGTGAGTTAAAAAGTGCCCAGAGCCGTTTTTAAGGCTGCAAGTCGAAGAAGTCGCGAGCCGAAGAAGAAAACTGCCCGTCGCTGCTGCGCCAGAGAGAGCGCAGCGCGGAGGTTGGCACCAAGCCAGCGCTGCCACCGCTCCAAGACGGGTCCTACTGCCGACTGCCACCACGCCTGGAGCTGAGTGAAGACATACCCCATCGTCATTGCCAGACCCCGCCTGGATCATCACCATACGCCAGAAAAGGGGTAGATACACCCGACACACACACACACATACACAGTTGCACCCACAACACACCACTTACATAGAGGTCATATTTTGACCCAATTAAGTTCTTATTGCCCTGTCCCCTTGTTCTCCTCAGGGAAGGGAGAGTGAGTGGGTGGGTGTGGCGTATCATGGTATCTCCATAGAGTAGATACAGTTTATGTGAATATATCTGGTAATAAATGTGTTAAATACTCATCGTTCTCCATAACTGCCTACGCGCCTGGAAGGAGGTATCTCGTTCTGCGGTTATCTGCCCTCGATCCCCTTCCCCTTTGGGAGGTGGCATGGACGCTTGTGCCCGGACCGCAACAGGAGCCCAAGCTGGAGCTGATGTTCTAGTAGTAAGAATGTGTACAGAGGGACTGGAATAAAAAGCATAGATGAAAATTCTTCTTCTATGGCTTTTTTATATGGTGCAACTTGGTGGTAGCAGTAACTATATAAAATATTTGCCAATGTCAGATCACTTGGAAATAAGTCCTTTCCAAGTGCTAACTCTGAAATATGGACTCTTGAAGACCACTTCTGACCAGAAGTCTTTTCACTTGAAGATAGAACTAAAAATTTTTTACTATTTAAGTGAAGTCATAGTATAAATATGTATAAAACATAGTAAAAATCACAAAGGCTCCAAGTAGAAATTATGAAGGTGGCAAAAAAAAATCACACTAACATAGCTATCTGTTTATTCTTTGCTCTTTAACATATATAGTAGCCCTAACACCCTAGTTCAAAGAACATCACACCTCTGAACTGCACTGCATCCTTGAATTTTTATTTTTCTTCATAAATCTGTCATATTAGATAAAGTATCAGAAGCATCTCAGCAGGATGGATTCTTTACAAAAATACCTAATCTGTTTTGGAAAACAGATGAAAAAATTTTGTAGTGAGAATGACAAAAATAAATAGAGTTACTAAGTATTAATGATGGATATTAATTGATTACATGAAAAAAGAAAAATTGAAAAATAATTTTTAAAAAGATTACCTCATTTCAGCTTCCAACATCTATATGCAGACCCTTTTTATTCAGCACTCAGCACCTGGTTGCTACTACTGCTTCATAAAGGCTTGTACAGAATCTAGAAGGTCATGCCAGTGACACAGTTTTGACTGGCCTCAAGCTGCTGATTAGTTTGTAGGCTCTGTTTAATTCTCTCTTGTTTTCCAGAAACCATGTGTGCCTGCAAAAAATGTGTAATGTTTGTTATTTCTGGATGAACGCACTTAATTATCTCTAAAAATCATTTAATCAACAGATGTCTCCTCCTCCTTCCTTTGTACTAATCATTCTCCAGATTTGTGAAACTTTTTTTTTTTTCTGAGTCCTTGTTATTCCCTTTCTTCTTATTTCTGAAGGGTTTCTCCTCCAGGGCAAAGCTCTCTCTCAAAACCAAAAAAGTGTAGCTGCTTAAAGCACACCATAAAAGCTTTGCAAACATTCCCTGGTGCATGTTTGAATATATCCATGAGATCTGTCCAGACAGTTTAAAAGAAAAAAAAGGAGGAAAAAAAATAAAGCACATAATTTCAGTAACTGTGGTAGAGTGTTTTAACAGCTAATGCTTCCAAATACTCTACAGTACTATTAGCACTACATTATGGGTAAGAGATCAAAAATGTTCAGGGTTCCCAAATCAGAAGGTGTGTAAAGGGGAAGTTATCTTTCTAAGGTTAACACCACAATGAATAATGGTTACATTTTCTGGCAAATCTTATTGACTATTTGTTATTATTTTACTATTGTTATTATTATAGCTTTGAAATTAATAGAAGTACTAATAACGAAAAATAAGTGTATTTTGTTTACATACTGTGAAACAAAATGTCAGTTAAAAAAATTTCTGGTTTTGTGCTTCAGAGAAGCGTGGGGATCTGACATGACCACCTAGGTCTTATAAAATCCAGGAAAGTAGTTACCTAGGATTGTTTAAAAGGATATAATTCTCTGAGATAATTATTTTCATGCTTTTGGCCAAATATAAAGCCAAAATGATGATCAAGTCTGAAAGACAAAGCAACGACATAGTTTTCAAAACTACATGTCTCTTAAGAATCTGTTTATTCACAGGAATGCCCCCATAGGCTTGTTGACATAGAATACAGTCTCTTAAAGAAATATAGAAATACTATTACAGAAACAGCAATCTTTGACAGAAAATCCTAAGAACTGTTTTTCAGCCCCCTGGCCAAGAAAATTGTTCTACCTTTTTTTATTTCTATAGTATGTCATTTATCCGGTTCTATAAATTCATACAACAACTGTATCCAATCATCTCAATATGAATTTCAGACTGTTATAATAATTTATTTAGGCCTATTTTTACTGGATCCTGTATGTCAGTATATATTACATACTCATTTTACTATTAGTGTTACTTATCACTGTAATATTGTTACCCATGGTGCCTAAAAACATTTGCTATGAATCAAGAGTTTACTGGTTTCCACATGGTACAAACACATATCGAGACAATTGTCCTTTCTCTACAGAGAATCAGAAAATAGCTTAGGTTGGAAGGGACCCTAGAGATCATCTAATCCAACGTCCCTGCCATGGACAAATGCCTGTCAACTAGACAAGGTTGCTCAAGACCTCATCCAACCTGGCCTTGAACAATTCCAGGGAGGGGGCATCCACAACCTCTCCAGGCAATCTGTTCCAGAATCTCACCACCCTCGAACCAAAGAACTTCTTCCTAAGATGTAGTCTAAACCTACTCTCTTTCAATTTAAAATCATTTCCCCTTGTCCTGTTGCTGGACACTCTTGTGAAGAGTCCCTCTCCAGCTTTCCTGTAGGTTCCCTTCAGGTATTGGAAGGCAGTTATAAGGTCCCTGTGGAGTCTTTTCTTCTCCAGGCTGAACAATGCCAGCACCCTCAGCCTATACTCATAGCAGGGATGCTCCAGCCCCTGGATGATCTTTGTGGCCCTCCTCTGGACTCATTCCAACAGACCTATGTCCCTTTTATGATGGGGACACCAAAACTGGGTGCAGTATTTGAGATGGGATCTCACAAGAGCAGAGTAAAGGGGGCGAATCACCTCCCTTGATCTGCTGGCCACACTCCTCCTTATGCATCCCAGGATACAGTTTGCCCTCTGGGCTGCTTAAGCACACTTCATTGAGCTTCTCATCAGTCAACATCCCCAAGTCCTTCTCTTCAAGGCTACTTTACACAGTTACAGTTTGCAATTTTGCCTGGGGTTGGCCTGATCCAGATGCAGGACCTTGCAGTTTGACTTGTTGAACCTCATGCAGTTTGCATTGGCCCATTTCTCAAGCCTTCAAGGTCCTTCTGGATGGCTTCCCTACCTTCAAGTGAGTCCACCGCACCACACAGCTCAGTGTTGTCGGCAGACTTGCTGAGGATGAACTCAATGCCACCATCAATGTTGCTGACAAAGATGTTAAAGAGCACCAGACCCAGAACAGACTCCTGAGGAATTCAACTTGTCACTGGTCTCCACCTGGATTTTAGCTGTTCATCACAACTCTTCGAGTGTGACCTTCTAGCCAGTTCCTTATGCACCGAGTGGTCCATCCATCAAGTCCATGTCTCTACATCTTACAGACAAGGATGCCATGTGGGACAGTGTCAAATGCCTCACACAAGTCTAGATAGATGACATCAGTTGCCCTTCCCATATTTACCAGAGCTGTAACTATGTCATAGAAGGCCACTACATTAGTCAGGCATGATTTGCCCTTAGTGAAGCCAGGTTGGCTGTCACCAACCACCTCATTATATTTTATGTGCCTTAGTACAGATACCAGGAATATCTGCTCCATGATTTTACCTGGCACAGAGGGGAGGCTGACTGGTCTGTAGTTCTCTGGGTTCTCTTTGCTTCCCTTTTTAAAAATGGGGGTTATGTTTCCCCTTTTCCAATCTGTGGGAACTTCACCAGACTGCCACGACTTCTCAAATATGGTGGCTAGTGGCCTAGCAACTTCAGCCACCAGTTCCTTCCAGACCCGTGGATGTTATCTCATCAGGTCCCAGGGACTTGTGCACCTTGTTCTCTAGGTGTTCCCAGACCTGATCTGCTCCTACCCTGGGTAGGAGCCTGGGGTCACTCCCCCAGACCCAGCCAGTGCCCTCTGTGACATGAGTGGTGTGGCTCAAATGATTACCAGTGAACACTGAAGCAAAAGTTCATTGAGTACTTCAGACCTCTCCTTGTCCTTGGTAACCAGGTCACCCATACCCCTCCAGAGAGGCCCCACATTCTCTCTTGTTTTTCTTTTTTTCTCCAATATACCTGTAGAATCCTTTTTTTGTTGTTTTTAATGTCCCTGGCTAGATTTGATTCCATCTGGGCTTTCGCTTTTCTAACCTGGTTTCTGGTATTGTGAACAATCTCTTTGTAATCATCCCAGGTTATGTGTCCCTGCTTCCACCCTTTGTGGATTTCCCTTTTGTGTTTGATTGTGGCCAGGAGTTCCTTGTTCATCCATATAGGCCTGCTGGCCTTTTTGTCTGATTTCTGGGAGGTGCTGTTGACTCTCTTGAGGGACAAGAGACCTTGCAGACAGATCTATATAGATTGGAACACTGGTCAATTATCAGTGGCATGAAATTTAATAAGAACATATGCAGACTCTTGCACCTGAGATGGAGCAACACCAAACACAAGTATAAACTAGGAGAGGAGTGGCTGGAGGGCAGCCCTGCAGAAAGAGATCTAGGGGTGCTGGTTGACAGCAGACTCAAGAGGAGCCAGCAGTGTGTCCTGGCAGCCAAAGGCAAACCACACCCTGGGCTTCACCAAATACATCATAACCAGCAAGTCAAAGGAGGTGATGATCCTGCTGTATTCAGCACCTTCACCACCAAGGTGGCCTCACCTTGAGTGCTGTGTGCAGCTCTGGGCCCCACAATTTAAAAAGGATGTGCGGGTCCTTGAATGAGTCCAGAGGAGGAAAACAAAGACAGTGGAAGGGCTGGAAGGCATATCCTATGAGGAGTGGCTAAGGACTTTGGGTTTGTGAAGTTTAGAGAAAAGGAGGCGGAAGGGTGACCTCACTGCTCTCTACAACTTCCTGAGAAGGTGAAGTGGAGAGGAAGATGCTGATCTCTTTTCCCTGGGATTCAGCAACAGATCAAGTGGGAATGGTTTAAAGCTGTATCAAGAGGAGGTTCACGCTAGACATTAAGAAACATTTGTTTACCGAGTGGGATGTAGAGCACTGGAACAGGCTTCCTAGGGAGATGGTCAATGCCCCAAGCTTGTCAGTGCCTTTAAAAAAGACATTTGGTCAATGGCCTTAATAATATTCTTTAAGTTTTGATCAGCCCTTGAAGTGGTCACGCAATTTGACTAGATGGTCATTGGAAGTCCCTTCCAGTTACGCTATGCTATGCTATTTAATCAGATTTACTTCTGTTTTTTAAGAATCAGAGAAATTAATGCATCTTCTAATTTTGCAGGTTTGTTTTACTTTTGCATTTCAAAAAGCTTTTTTTGTGAAGCTTTGTTAAGATAGCAGAGACTTTTAAAATAAAATTAACTATGTGTTGGTTTTCTGTGGCCACATGTGAGGAAAAGTTTCTGTAATCTTCACTGCACAGGGTGGAGAAGAATCACAAAGTGTATCCTTATGACTCCAGAAATTCCTGTCTGCTGCATTCAAATGAGTGATGTACATAGGCAACACGACATAGACATACAATGCAGTACCATAAGGTCCCAACTATTCTGCACATACCCATATATATTTGTTGCTGTAATTCTCAAAAAGAACAACTAAGGCTTGCACTGGGATCTCTAAACTGACATAAAACTGGGACACAAAAAATGATGTGTATCTTTCCTGCCATAAAATCAGATTTGATTCTGCCAACAGTCACAAAAAAATCACCTTATTTGCATGGGTTCCCAGGTCTTGCCATTGAATTCAGTGAGGCTGCTGATAAAACTTACATTCTTTCATGTCAGAATTGGAAATGGAGAAGTAACTCACTTAGAGATCAGTGTTGCTAAACCCTAGTAATAAAGAAGTCTTGATTTACAACTAAAATGGTGAAATTTTAATATACTGTAAGTATTCTATATTTCTGGCTTGGATTTTTTTTAACATTTGAAATTTACATAAACACTGTTTTTCTGAGCCTCCTTCAATCAAAAAAACCAACCAAAAAAATCCCAACAAAAAACCCCACACAAACCAAACCAAAACCCCAAACCAAATCCGCAAACATTCATTTTATATATTTTTAAGAAGACAATCTCCAATTCATACATAGTGGTATGATTCTAGAATTTGATGCTTTAAGGAAAACATAAGCAAGCATGGATTTGATAAAATCATGTCAATGCCAACATTATCCTTTCTCTCTTGAGATGGGATCTTAAATGAGTCTTTGATTGTGCTGAAAGTGAAATCTTGTCTTTGAATAAAAAGTATGTGAGCCATACTCCTGAAGGACAGCAGGAAAACTGTTGAGATATGGGAGTGCTACAATGTCACAGTAGCAGCATTCACTTGGGAGGACATCCCTGTGTAGAAGCTCTCTCCAGAGTTCTGTGAGATTAAGTAGCTGCAATTACATCTACAGGAGATAAAGCTTAATAAATATCACCTCCAGCCCTCAGAAGAAATTTTGCCTACTAGTTTTAATGGTCTGTAAGTGGAAGTTTTAACTTCGATGTTGTGCATTTGGAAGTGTGTATCTCAATATAGATTTGCTGGTTTTTAAGGAAGGAGTAAGGGAAACATTTGTTTTCGATGCTCTTAATCATCATTAGAAATAAAATCAGTGGATACCATTGTTTTTTTTAAACCAGTTCTGTGGTTCAGGAGCAAAAGTATCACTGATTCTTAGAATATGAAATCAGTCATTTCAAAATACTTGGGAGGACATCCCTGTGTAGAAGCTCTCTCCAGAGTTCTGTGAGATTAAGTAGCTGCAAT
>JAVSBS010027917.1:69994-88206 GCA_033124195.1 Coracias cyanogaster | reverse complement strand
CTTTCATACTGTAAAGAAAAAGAAAACCAGAAAGCAAATTCCTCCAGTATTTCTTGTTTTGGAAAATATTTCAAATTCTGTTGGCAAAAACATGATAGTCCTCTGCAGAGATCCCAGCTGGGTGATTTTTTCCTCTCAGACACAAATGTCATGTAAATTATCTTAAATTACTTGGTAACAAAGAAAGATATGCTTGGCAAACACCCTATCACTATATAACACAGTAATCACGTATTCTGCAGCCAGAATAGGTACTACTTACATTGACTCTCAATTACTCAGTAATTACTCACCTTGAAGTAAATCCTATGGCACCTATGTGCTCCGCGTGATAAAGTAGCAATAATCCTGTGTCCATTCTAGGGGGAACTGGCTTCCCTATAGACACCTTCTCCAACACTTTATGTCAAAAAGAGATCTGGAGAACTCCCAAGGAATAGAGCTGCAATGAAGGAAACATGCCCTTCCTCCCACCATATTGATGGGCTCCAGATTTTCTTTCATTGATCATCTCTTGAAGACCTCTGAAAGCAAGGCACTCCTTTAGTATCAATGGAATCCAGAAGTCACCAGGGCAAAAAGCATGCTGAGGAGCCAGGAGGCTTTGAAGATTAAAAAGAGGCAATACGATGGCTCCAGAGGAGTAGAGCAAGACAGCTATAAAGTGTTCACTGTGCAGCAGCACTAAGAGCAACAAACCAGCACCCGCCCACACTGGTAGGTCCAGCACCATATGCACATTGAAGGTCTACTACAGAAGCAGTCAAGCCCCATGACTGCAGCTTTACTGCTCCAAAACCAGAGGAGTCTGGCCCATGTGGCTAAGCCTGATGCACTCCCCAGGGTGTCTGATGGTGTTGACTCACACAATACATTCCCAAACATCATATACCCACAGCACAGATGAAACCCTTAACACAGGAACGCGAGAAGGCTCAAAATATTCACAACTGCCAAAGCACTGCTTATCATCCTCCCAGGATTTAAGTAACCAAATCATATTGTTAGTACATGTTCAGCAAGTAATTTCTTCAAACATGGTATTTGGCTAGCCTTGTTGAATAAACCTGACGGGAAAGGGAGGAAAGAATTTCTTAAAACAAAGACTACTGCAACGTACAGCTCTTATTTGCCTTGCCCATCACCTCCTGAAGCTTGTTTCTGGTCATATACATCATTTCAATTCTCCCTACATCCCAAAAATATGACTCTTTTTAATTGTGACAAGTGTTAGAGATTCACTTCTGCCAACCTTTTCAGACCAGCTTTGAAAGCTCAGAAGCAACCTGGGCAGCATTTTAAGAGCTCAGAGTTCTGGCACTGTCCCTTAACAACGCTTAAGCAGATAGTGATAGGTTAACATGTTAAATATTGCTTCTTTCTTGCCTGAAACAAATGAGAAATATTTCAATTACAGTATTCCCCATGAAAGATCCCTACCCACTTCAGTTATTATAAGTCAGTCCACAATCATCATATTTCTGCCTGCTGTAATCTAAGATCACAGCTCTTTGGAGTTTTTGTTTTGTGACTGCACTGTGTCTGATCCAGGACAGGGAAGCCTCTGGGAGATCCTGATACAAATAATAAATGAAGTCTCCAGTCTTCTCCCCACTTCATGCTAGAACAGTGCTTGTCTCCCAGCCCATGGCACCATCTGAGCGCTTGTTTTTCCCTAGCTAAGCACAGGTCTTGCCTACAGCTTTTTGAAGTAGGTGGGAATTTCCCATTGATTTCAACGTATACTGGGTCCAGCCCCTAGAGTAATTTCCTGCTAAATAAAGTACTCAGGGAAATCACCATGAGAGTTTATTAATAAATCTTGTGATGGATTTATTGCGTACTGTGGAGGTAGAGGGAAGGAAGTGAGAAACCACTTACTGTCTGAAAAAACATGAGCTTCCACATTAAAGATACCTTCCCTCAAGAGCGTAATAATTACAAATAAAAACTGGTCAAGCGTATGATTCTGTGGAGCCAAATTATTCACCACTCCACAGAATAAACCTGTTTTTGGACTTGTGTTTCTGCACCTGATCACAGCTTTGGTCATCTGGCATCACCATGCCTGTAGTACCTGGCTCCAGGTAGACATAAGATGCCTCTGTCCAGCTGCAATCAGACCCACATCTTGAGGGTTTGATTCCTCCCTCTTTTACACCAGTGGACACCAAGACTCTAAGTGGATGACAATGCTATGATCCCATCATGAAGCTAGATAACCTAGCTTCTGTTTGAAGCTGTGAAGGTAGATAATCATATCAGTTCAGCCCTCCCTAACTTTCCTTGCTCAAACAGCAGTATCGTGTTTATACACCCTCTCTATTTGTATCTGCTTCTGTGGTCTGGATGAGACCATTCCTGACTAAACAAAGGATGTTGCCAGCGGCAAGATATAGACCATAACTAGAATTTGCAGAGGAAGTTCTCCATTATGGACTTTAAAAGGAAACATTTATCACCCAGGAGGGTTTCAGGCTGGAATTCCTATTAAGAGGCAAAAATAAAGCAAAGCAATTCTATCATTAGAGACGCACAGAGATACTGCTTTGCAAGGGCTTATTTAAGAGCATTATCCTCCTGGCTTTGCTGGTCACATCAAATGTAGTACGTTCTGACCTTCTTCTTTGGCAATACCTGGAGAGACTTGGCCGGCTGAATCTGAGCAGTAGCTTCTTCCTGCTCCAAACTGCGCTGTGAGGAATGTTGAATACTGACGGGTCCCCCTGCTCTGGGGCTGATATCAGCCAACACTCATCCTGCTGGGAAGCCTCATCACTTGTGCAATGATCAGAGCTGAATGCAGACCATGTTTTAACCTACTGCAATGGTCTCACCGAGATCTTCCCAGCCACACATTATAATCCTTCAGAAAAAAGAAAAATATTCTCTTTTGTGTACGCATCAGCAAGAAGGTGGCATTGCTTAAGCTGCTTACACAAGGCAGGTGTAATCCCTCTCTGGGTTCTGTCAAACCTGAAAGTACTGGGTCAGGTCCTCTTTAGCAAGCAAAAATGAACTGGAAAGATCCAGCCTGTACCACAGCAAAATGGATGGCAAGAGGCTTTGTGGCTGGAACATGCCGCTTCACCCATTGTGGCAAATGCATTCAGCAGCATTAACATTTTATCTGTGTGCCAGAGCAAGAGCAGGAGACTTGCCAACCAGTCAAGAATAATCCTTCCTGGCATGTGGTAACCTGCTGCAACAGCTCTGATGAACTCAGAGACAGTTGATTGGCACCAGGGAAGAGATTGAAGGTGGAGATGGGAAAGACAAGATGGGGAAGAGGGAGCAGGCAAGCCCAGGATTGGGAGCATGAGATTAAAAGATGCATACGTGCATGAATACAGGTCTAAATTGTTCAATGCCAGAGGATTCTGAGATTGTTTCCTTCAGTCACTCGCTTAGTAAATGGTCATCTGCTGTTCCCTTTGCTTCTGAAAATAGAAGATACTAGCACTTATCCACATGAGACATCTGGTCATTGGCCAGTGTTCACATACCACCATGAGACGGAAAAGCTTCTCCCGGCAAAATATCCCACATCCACAAGAACCTTCTGAGTACCTTAGCTTGGGAGAAATGGAAAACAGCAAGCATATATGATACAGTGCAGCAGCCATGGATCAGTGCTGATGACATGCTCTGTCTGGGACAAACTGAGTAATGAAAGGGAGGGGATTGCTCACACTTCATCACGAGACTTGGCATGGCCTTGTAAAACAAGTATGGTGGAAAAAATGCCCCATCTTACTTAGTTTCACTGAATGTCCACAAAACTTGCTCTCAGGAAATTATTTGGTACCTCAGAGTACCAAACAGAAGGTGCAAGTGATCAAATTTAGGAAGCACTGGGTAATCATCAGGAGTGAAAACAGGTTCCCCTCAGCAGCTGAGGAATAGAGATTCAATTTCCTCATGGGCCATAAGAAGAGGCTGAACATAACGTGCTGTTGCGGTCTGGGCGCACGCGTCCGTGCCACCTCCCAAAAGGGAAGGGGATCGAGGGCAAAGCGAGATACTACCCCAGGCATTCTCTAGTACCCATCTTCAGAGACTTGATCTGGGGCCTATTACATATCCAAACATGCAATTAAAATAAAAAATATACCATGAATTGTTTCCTGATACTTTCAAATACCCTAGCACTGGACTGGCTGTGATTAGTTAGTATAATTAGTGTTCACATTATTAATTGGAACACCTAGAGCTTCAAAAAAGAGCTCTGCAATTGCATTACTTAAATAGTTTATGGTAGTATCAGCTAAGCAAAAGGGAGGGATGACGAAGCTAGTGATTAAAAGCTATACTTTAATGATATAGTAAAAATCTTACAGAATTCATCAGGGATGGTGGTGAAGAACACTCAACTTAGAGTAGCAAAAATGCACTACAAAGCCAAAATTATTTGAATAATCAGTGTCAGACATGCAGACCATCAGCCAGAACAGCTGGGTTGCCAGGTTGGAGGACAGCATCAGTGTGATGACAGGAGGGTCAATACTGGCCACCAACCCTGTGACTTCATTAGTGTAATAAGCATCACACCGGGAAATTGTAATAGAGGCCAAAATGTAGAAGCAAACGTGGAAAAACAAACGGGAGCTTGGGAGACCATTCTGATTAGAAGGAAGAGAGGAGTATGACAAGGACAGCTACAAGTCAAAGCACACATGGCCCACTGCAGCATTTTCCTGCTTGAAGTCAGCTTCCTCACCTTGCCTGGTTTCCTAAGGAAGTGGCAGTTACGCAGTCATGCTCCAAGTGTGTGTGTCTGTCTGCCCTATGCATTTCAACCCAGTTCTACGCAGTGACATAGTCTCAAAGACATGGGCATCCCACGCATTTTGCAAAAACAAAAAGACAGAGCTGTTCTGGGAGCAGCTGGATTGCAGTGGGGTTGCTGAGCATGCAGCCCTCAGATATTCCTTACTAGTCTTCAGAGAAGCCACACAAGATGTTTGACTCCTGTGTTTAGTTGCTTGTGGAACAATAGCTTTTCTTTACTGTGATTTTGGTGAAGTTATGCTGCATCCCTGTGGCCTCATGCAGGGGATAAGAGGCTCAGTTAATTTGCACCTTGGGAATCCTCAACAATACGAGGAGTCATAGCATGCTGCTGCCAGAGGACTTACTAGGCCATGGAAGTGTCAACATATGAAGTTGAAGAAATTATCAGGTTCTCCCAAATGAGTTTTTCCTGGTGAATTAGTAATGTTTCAGCAGAAGGGCAACAGAAAATGTCTGTCTTTAATTTCTTTTTCTCACTGACTTATTAACAGCATGGAAACATAAGCACAGCACAACACTGTGGTCACCTCCCAAATCCCAATTCATTTTATAAATCTGGGAAATTACATTTTTTTCTAATCTAGGGATGTGTCAGAATCAGTTCTGGCATGTGAATGTGTGGCCTAGAGATCACAACAGCTTCAGAGCAAGGCAAATATGCTTAACATCTAAATTACCTTTGATAGCATGGAAGGGAGCACACAGACTCCACCAAACTGAATCCTCTCGACACAGTTAATTCAATCCAAACCCTGCAAACAAAGTTCCTGAGAAAATAAAATGTAGTTCCTTATCCTATCGCTAAAATACCTACTTGTAAAATGAATATATTTATCTTGGTGTCTCCTTGCCTGTTGTGCTTATCTCCTGTCTTGTAGCATAACCAGCTTCTTAGGTGTGTATTTCAGCATCTGGGTCCCAAATCAGCTGTTCTCAGATGGAAGGCATCTTTGAAAATACACTTAAGCTTAGTCTGCAATAGCCTCTCCTCAGCGTGCCTTTTGGCTGCTTCTCCAGCCAGCTTTCCTCTGTGTTAATTTGTCCTTGTCAGTTCTTCAAGATGCAACTCTGTCCAGCCCAGTGATTTCCTTGTCTAGGCTGATTTGGGGAGAAGCTCTGGAATAATAGGAAAGACAAAAGGTTCCTCAAAGGAGGAAGATGACAAGGAGCCGAATTCAGTTGGCCTGAAGCTTTTGTTCATACCCTACTAGTGTGTAATGAATCTGCATCTTCCCACTGCAACTGCAGGCTCATAAAGCTCCAGTTCAGTGTTTCCCTTTTATTCACACTGATAATAATACAACTAATTGTAGTCTTCCTGCCCACTGAAAATTGAATGAAGAAGGAAATCTGCATACTGACTGAACATGCTTCCAGGGAGAATAATAAATGAAAATCAAAGGCCTGGTTCCCAGATGACTGTATACAGAATAATCAGTTTGCATGAGAATTCACACTTTCAATCACCACTGGAAGTCTGCTGTTGATGGTATTTTTCTGGTGAAAATGATACAAGCATTTAATCTTCCTCAGAATAAAATCTGTCATGTTCAAGAGTGCACAAAGTCGTACCTTTTCTCAAAGTACCCATGCAGTGAGGCTGGGAAGAACCTGGCTTTGGATATGTGAATTCCACACGCAGCATCCCTTGGTATCAGCCTGATTTACATGATGACTCCCAGAAAAAGAGATAATTATGTAGATTGGGATTATTTATTTATACAGCCCTGTCACATTTGAAATGAACCTGGAGCCCCCGATGTGCTCAAATTCCCTTGCACAGCTGATGTAGAGGTTCCCTGTCAGAACACATAGAGCATGTGCCTGTCACACTGACTCTCTCTGGAAGTGAAGGACATTATTCAGGCATGAATCACTTGAATCGGGATAGTGTCTGTCCCAGAAGCCTCCTCAGCTCCTAGCCAGCGTGCACTGATGCTATCGGTCACAATGGCAGCAGCCACGGCGCTTTTAGGGATAGATTTGGAAGCTCGGTTTTCTGCAGTCAGCAGCATGGACATGCTGGAGCTGTATCATGCCAGCCCATGGCAGTCTGACAGCAGCCTGGTGTTTGCCTGGTCTTTCAAGAGAAAAGCAGAATAAAGCAATGCAACAGCTCAGATGCAGGTTTCACAATAAAATAGCACTAACGATACTTGAGTCCTATAGCCATCTCCGAAAAGCAGCAAGACCACATGCTGCTGCTCTTTCTCTCATCTAGACTGGCTTCTGGAGTGTGTTTCTGCTAGTTTTTGTCAAGTGAGCACATATACAACCTTTCTAAAAGTCCTCTGGAGCTACCTTCCTCACCTAATGCTCTACGTCCTGCTGTGGGATGGTTCAGAAGTAAACAGGACACCCTTCACTTTGTAAGGATTTCCCCACTAGTAGAATTGCACCAGAGCTACCACTTATCCCTGCTTCTGCAGAGGCAGCTTTTTGTGATTTCAACATGCAGATTTATTAGATTGCAGACTAGCTTGGACATTGCCTTCCAGCTTTCTGCTCATTTTTGCAAGAAGACATCTATTTAACTCCTTAAATCAGCTGTGTCTTCTCTTTGCATTGCTGGAGCAGTGTCAAGGGGATGAAGCCGAGGCTACAGTTTGAACTTAAATATTAAACACAAATCACACAAGGCGGTAAACCATTTATGTCTCCAAGGTGGCCCCATACCTGCCAGAGAGGAGCAATTAAATGAGCAAGCGTCCAGAGAGCTACAGAGAAAACTGGATATATTTGGAGGTGTTGGAGTAGTCTGTTTCACAAAATATCTGACAGTTACATTCCTCACTAGTTTTACTTCCCTTCCATCAGCCCTACAACCCAGTGAAGCAAAAGGGTGAAAAGCAGGGCCAGAGCAAGACTGAAGCACAAGGCTCCCAACAAGGAGAAGAGGTTTATCTCACAGACAACCTGCCCGCACTCTGGAGAGCAACTTCACCTTGGGAGCTGGGCTCCTGCATCCACTGACTTTCTCTCCCCCATCTCCTCGGGTGCTTGCTGCCCATGGGCACGCTTAAAGCCTGTTACTAATTTGGACTTCTTTCTCCAGTTCACTACACTTATTTGCCATGGGGGAAGACTGAAAAACAGGAGAAAAACAAACCAAAAAAGGAGTATTATGTTTTTTACTTGGTTCTGGAAAGAACTAAGGCAGGAGTGGGACATCCTCTGAAGATATAGCTTTCTGGAAACAAAAAGAATCACCTATTCTCTTCCCATGCACAAACATAGGTAAGGAGAGGGGGAGTACGTTTTCTAACAGCTAAGAGTATTCCTTTAGCCTTAAGCCCAGCATTAGGGCTATAATTAGGGTCACAAAAACAGCCAGCATTGGTAGCTATCTGTAGAGGACATGCTCCTATACACCTGAGAAGGCAGCACCTACCCAGGACTCTTCCAGTCATACTCCTTTGCCCCCGAGGGCCTACTCTCTCCTCCACAAAATTCTCATCACGACAAATCTTGAACACCCTGTTGTGACAAGATCCTTTTGAGTGCTGTGTGCTCAGCGCCAGCCCACCCCAGCAATGCTCCAGGTCAGGGCTAACCCGCCACTCACTCTTGTTCAGATAGAGGAGCGCCTGCTCCTGCCTCGCTCCCATCCTTCCTGGGTGCATAAACATTTCATCTAACCACGGAAATGACAATGCAAACTCTCCTCTCCTGAAAGCAGATGGGGTACAAAAAGATGACTACAAAATCTGTTCATGAAACTGGCTTCTCTGAAGATGGAAGTGTATAATTTCTGATGTTTCCTGGCAAACTTAAGGAATTATTTTCAATGAATGGAAAAAAAGAGAATTTATTTCTCCAATGATGAAATATTTTAATTCACTATTTTCTCCTCCCAAAAATGTTTTTTATAATTTGTGATACATTTCAATTCAATGTTATAAATAGATTTGTTTTTATTTTGTAACCAGAAGATGGGAGTATTATTAAAAATTAAAATTTTATTAAATGACATAAAATAAAACACAGCTTTTCATCTGGGGTGAAATCAAATGTTTCAAATAGATCGAGTATTTATAAAGGAGTTTCACTCTTACATCAAAAAAAATTTTGTTCACTTATCAGCATAAGATTCTCCTTGATTCTTCTCACTCAAAACCAAAAATCTGTCATTTTAAAGTTATTTTTGTTAGATATTGTTTGCTTTTCCCTCTTCCACAGAGTACAATGCTTACTTGGAAGATGCATGAGTTTGTTGGTAGCACACCAGTCTAGAGAACAAGAAAAGATTTGAGACACTGATGGAGAAACAAGCCTGCAGGAAGAGTTTCTGAGCTGATACCACCACAGACTGGTAGAAAAATAATGCACATGCAATGAAAAAAAAAAAGGTAGGGTTAAAAAAAAAGGCCAAGAAAAAAAGAATACCAAAAGAAAAAGCTGTGCAAAAGTGTTAAAAATTCAAAACATTTCAGCTGTGTGCTTGGACCCAAGGGGATTTTCTAAGAAGAAATGCATCTGAATGGGACATTCAGAACTCACCCATGAGAGCAGTTCTGTGTTGTGGAACATTTTATATTATTTTGTCAGAATGCTGATTTGTACGCGGCCTGTAGAGTAAAACTTTTATGCCACCTTTCATTGTGTGTTTTATCCCAAGACGAGAATGGCTAACAAGCTTAAATTCTTAGCCGTAACTGTCAAGACTTTTAATAAAATAACTCCTGTCCTCATGACTATACGTCATCACCGTCCCATTAGTCTAAGCCACTTGTAATAAATCTGCAGAATCATTTCCAGGCACAGGCAGCTAAAAACGAAATAGTAAGTTTCTCCTCCTTTCTTCTCTCTCTTTCTTTTTCTCTCTAAGTGATAGGCAGTCAGATAGACATCCACCCTTGTGTCTGGGATATTCCTTCCTATGTATTCTTGCAACATGGCAGAACAAAACAAGTCTCATCAGAACCTGGTAGAAGGTTGCAGTGTCTGGAATAGAACTGTGTCTGTGCCTTGTGCAAACGGATGCTCTTAAACTGATCTAGTTGCAATGGAAATCTGTTTGTTGAAGGCTTCCTCCCTCCCAGTGAATTATCCTAAACTGAGTGCACAGACATAGAGGAGAGTTTGTGTGCAGGATGGTCATGCTGGTGTTAAAGCAACTCTAGTAGAGCATTACTTGTTTGTTTTCCTGGGCTGGCTGACTGATCGGATTATTTTATTCGTGGGTCAGGCCTGAAGTTACCTTCGTAACAAGGCAGTTCTCCAGCCATGAGGGTAGGAATGATTTTAACTCTAACACCTGGGCTGCATCTGCACTGGCAACAAAGGCATTAGTAAAGGAACATGTAACCTAAGAGGCAACCAGTCACTCCTTCTGTCTCTCTCCCTGGCAATGGCACAAAGTCATCTTGGCAGAGTAGAGGCTGCTGCAAGGGAAGAACGAGCGTTATTAACACTGCAGAGATTAGATGTCATAACCAAAATGCCAGGAGGGGCCAAAGGGCTGTAACCAAAGTGCCTCAGCCAAGCCATGAGTGGAAGACCAGCCCTGCAAGAAAAAAAGGGTGCTGCAGACCTCTTCTGAGCGACTGGACAGAGCAGTGTAGGAAAAACCTCATGCAGTGTTGCCTAGATGTCTAGTTGCCTCTAACTAGCACTATCAATCTCCGAGCATCTTGAGCCAAACAGAGCTTGTCTTGCTCCTTCTGCCGCTTTGTTGTGTCCCACCCAGATGACGCAGAATGCGTCAGTCAAGAGTGAAGAAGCATCATGGTTGCCTAGGCAATGCCTTTGCCACGAACAATAAATAAAAGACAATGCGTGTGGGTTAGCAGCATCCAGGGGTCTGTCATGCACTCGCCACTGCAATACCTCCCTACTGAAAAGCCTGCTCCTCCCTTCACACATGTACACATACACAAGTGCTGGTGCATTCCTCCTGCCTTTCACTGTGGGAAACTGCCTCCTCCAGCTCAACTTGCCGTGTAAAAGGGCAAGAGACAGAGAAGAAAACAATTCCAACACCACATTCAACTGAGCCCACTCCTTTCTGCATCTTCACAAATGACTGACAAATCGTGGAAGGAATCCAAGACCCTAAGACAAGGAGTTCAAGCCTCCAGTAATATGAAGCACTGCGGTGAAACCTCTTATTGAAATGTAACAGGAAGTAGTCTTATATACACATATCAAAGCAAAAATCAAGTCACCAGCCCACCAACCTGTTCAAAGTGGGTTTCTGTCAAAGGAAGATGCTGCAGACCAGCACTCGCTGCGGGCAGGCAGCCACCGCCTGGCCAAGCGTGATGGCGTTGCTCATTTTTCACTCTGACACCACTGCGGGCTCCACAAGGCTCCTTGACTTGCAAGGTGATCAGAATATTGAGTACGGTACTGCAGTAGTGAGCCTGGCACCCAGCACGGCAGCAGAGCGACTACCTCCCTCCCCTCCCCACCCCCTTTCTCACTTGCATGCAGGGAAAAAACGGAAAAAGAAGGAAGAACAAACCCCCCCCCGCCCCCGACAATGCGATTCCAGGCACCCAATGCCCCCTCATACATCTTCGGAGAAGGGACTTGGCTCCATTGTTTCTGATCCTTCAACTCATTTCACAAATGCCAGAATGCGTCCATCGGTCCCTGTCTCCATGCACATACACGCTTTTTAATATGCATGCTTTTGCCATGGAAATGTAACCCCGGCAGTACATTGTAATGATGGTCTTGCTGCAGGGACACTGCAGTCCTCCTCTGCCTATTACGATGCAAATTAAATTCCTAGAGAGAGCAATAAGTCATCATCTACCCCACATGATAGAGCCCATGGTTTGGACCAGCTACTAGGGTCAGATCCTGCAGCAGGACCCAGCTTTATCCTTCTCCCTCCATTCACCCTCGAACTCTTGACCCTCAGTACCCATTTGTGAGGTGGGAACAACACTGTCCTGATTGGCAGCCTAAAAACCCACCTTAAATCTGAAGCCACTCCTGTTATCAAGAGAAACCCACAGAGGCTGACATTTAGTCAGGGAGATATTGCCAGACTTTAAGGGCACAGATTAACTGATTGCCACAAAACACACCTGAAAGACACAACATCTATGAACCTGTAGCTTGCCCTACTCCTTCTACTGATCTTCCAGCTGCCCCACTCTGTCCCTGGGTCTCTTGGACCACTTCTCCTGTCCCATCTCCTGTCTGGAATACACTTAAGTCACAGGCTTCGTTCCTGCCTGTAGCCTTCCTGCAATGAAGGGTGAGTCATCAAAAACACCCTCATGAAACTTCATAGACGCTTCTGAGCTTCTTTACCTCATCCAGTTGGGTAGGTTGCATGCAGAACAAACTGCCTTCCTTATTACTGAGATTTCCTAAGAACTCATGTCCTATATCAGCATAAGAAAGTGAGCGAAATTCAGTCCTACAAGTGTTAAAGATCCAATGGCCTATTTTCATTGTATTTCTGAGATGCAGAAGCATCCTGCATGATCAAATATCTTCAGGATACTTAAGCATAGTCCCCATTGATCTTAGTTCTTTTTTATTTATTTATTTTAGCTAAATAAGATGTCTCTGAAAAGCATTTGCATTTACATACATATTGTGGAGAAGAAAATTTCATGCTGCTACCTGACTGATCAGTTACACGCTAGCAAAACCAGCAATAACAACACAGCAGAGGTGTGATTCTCTCCCCCTCCCATTTGTACTGCTTCATCTGGATAACTTCTTATCGATCAGCAAAATGACACAGCAGAAATTTCCATTTCAAATTTAAAAAACTCATTCACTGATTCAGTTTTAGAAAATGTTTGTAATAGGTTTCAATGTCAAAAAGATAATATTTCCTTGACCAGTTCTGACTCAAGAATATGAAACCAATGCATTCTATTGTTATTCCTTTCCGTGGCAAATGAGTGTCATAAAAATTAAGACTGAAAAAAATAGATCATTGTTACAAATATCTGATAGCAGATATTCTGAACTCATAAATATCCCTCTTGCCTGAGCTGGGGATTGACAACATTTTCAGCTCTCTGGCCACTCTGTCTTTTTTCGGCAAAAAGACTGTTTGTGTGCACTACAGGTGTCCTCTTTCCCTCAATCCTTCCCACCTTTGGAGTTGCTCAGGAGAGCACATTGCTGCCTGTGGTGAATCACAATTTGTTATCGTTAGGCTTAATGTGTTACGGAGTTAATTAAATGTTACACTTTTGATAACATTAATTAGAAGCATTTCAGACTCATCTGAACATATACACTTCACAAAACCTAAAAAATAAGTGCCCGTGTTTTCATCTGGATAGATTTTGTTGCTGGAAACACTTAATCCACCCATTCATTACTAATGTTCAATGCATTTTGTACATACTAAGATAGCAGACTCTTTCTCAGTTTTTCATTCTGTACCAGGCTGTAGGAAACACTTGCGACACTCAGCTGTATTCCATGTTTGGGAGCTTGTGTTCCGAACATAAGGTTCGACCCATACTTCCAGGGAATAACTTTGAGCATGTTGCACTGTGTAAGTCAATGATAGCAACTTCAGGCTGTGGGTTGTCCTGAAACATGTCCCGAAATCCTCAAAAGCTCATCAGGGAGGTTAATGTTGTTTAGGTTTACACAGTGCAATGATCTATTTCTGTTCCCACTTAGCATGAATTTCCACACCTTGAATCTGAAAGGAGGGAGGGTCCTAAACCAAAGCAAATCTCAGCTCGAAAAATCCACGCCTTAGTAACTGCGGACAAAACAGTTTTCCAAGTCGGGTACTACACTACTCGTAAATTCCTATACACACTGCAGACGTTTTCTTAAACAATTCTGCATTTCCCTTTAGTCCATCAATCATCTCTATTTCATCTCCTCTAGGACAGGTTAGTACTCACCAACACAGCCATCATCCCTGTTTCAGAAGCAATCTCCAGAATTTCCTTCTGAGGAATACAAGCCCAGAACTTATTTGCCATGTTTCACTTCAGGATGTCTCGGGCTCGCTTGAAACCCTGACATTGCTGTTCTCCTGTTACAGATTGGAATGATGTTTTGCACCCTATTGAAAGTCTATGTAGCCATTTCTTACTGTATAAGGGACACAAAGTACCAAATAAAGAACATCCTCCACAATACAGGACAGGTGGGCACTCCAGATGTGAACCACTGGTCACATTTACTGGTAACTGCTGGGCTGCTTCTCTATGTATTCACTTATGTGAAGGTTTTCTTGGTTTTTTGAAACCTGTGTGGCTGAAGAACAAATCACAACTGATTAAGTTCTCCACAGTATGAAAGAGAAATAAGGATAGTAAAATAGGATAGAAACAACCTTCACCTCTTCTCCATTTCCCTGCCAGCTATCTGGAGCCTGAACTGCAATGCACACTCACAGTGGAGTTTTTCATGAGAGCCCATCATCTTTTGTTTCTTCATCACCGTGACATTGTCAGTTTGTTGTGATCCCTCTGTACACTGCTTTACTGTTTTGTCTCAAAGCACTGTGTCACATGTCTGACACATCAGGTGTCCCATAGCATCTTTCACCAGGCTTGACCTTGGCCTTAAAAAGACAAGGAGGAAGTAAGTGCTCCTGCAATCTATGGCTGAGGAGAGCTAGAACAGAGAAATAAAAAAAAAAAAGAGTGGCTTACGAGAAATTTTATCAGGCAGCTGTGTAAAACATGCCATTTACCATTAAAATGATAAACTGGAATAGTTTCCAGAGATAAAGGCTACGACAAAATTCTGTTATTACGTGCTATAGCAGTAGCATATACTGAAAACGATGTAGCTGTGATAAGAGGAGCAGCATAAGTAAACTTTCACTGAACTTGCTGCAAACTGGAACAAGAAAGCAATGCAGACAGTACTATCACAATTTCAGCAGTTTCTCTACAGCATTTAAATGAGACTTTAGATAACATTATGAAATTGTGATAAATGGTGATATAAATTCATTGTGTGAATGGTAAAAATCAAAACTTCTGCATTAGAATTTGACAGTAGTATGATTGTTGGGAGACCATCAGAAAAATTCATTCAGCCTGAAAATGCATCCAAACACTTGAGGATGAGGATTTCATGGTTCCTACACGTCTTTAGAGCACCACCAGCTCTAGTGAAAGATGGAAAGACTTTTTTTAAAACAAGAAAGAAAATAACAAGGGAAAAGAAGAACTATAAACTAATATTCTTATCACAGAAAGAAGAATGGCCATATGGGTCAAGCCAAACCCAGCTTAGTCAAGTGTTTTGTGACCAGCAATTTTCAATGGAAAATTCTGGGGTGGTGTACAACTGTCCTAGCTCTGTATAGTCATGTACGCTTGGGCCTATTTAAATTAAGGAAGAGCTTGTTAGAAAAAAAGAGTTACAGCAATTGCCCACTAGAGCAATTTGCCTACAGCTTTGTGGAGATCTCTTTCACTCAGAGTCTTTAAACCAGGATGATCAGACAATGGTTATGGGCCTTGTGCAGATGCAACGGATTAATGGATGTAGACATAATAGTTGAAATTTGTCTCAGGAGAGGCAAATTCACAGGTGTCCACCAGCTTTGTACTGAACAACATTTGCAATAAAGGGGATCTTTAGAGGGGACTGGAAAGATAGTCGTGATATATACTTGTGTGTGTTTGCAGGGAGTGCTTTTGAGTAAAAGCAAGTAAGGAAGGTATTAACGCAACAGAGAGGTGGGAGGAGGACAAAGGCGGTTCTCATAGTCTAGTCACGGGAGCAGGCACTGTTGGCTGACAGTTCTCCTTGCTGACACATCCTGCCCCACTCCCTGTCTAGTCTTCCTCCAAGTCATTCTTACTACATCTGGGTAAAAATCCCTGTTGAAAAGGAGATCATGTCAAACTGGATCTGTGGTCTCACCTCATGGACGCCAGCTCCCTCACCACCCCTGCAGTGCCACAGCAATCCTCGAAACCCCATGAAAATTGTCAGGGTTTATTTGGTTCAGAGCACATTGGACAGGAGGGGAGGGAGGCAGGAATAGTGGTATGTGAAGCCAACGTTCTACCTGGCTAACACGGCACAGATTTGTTCAAAACTAGGTTTGCTGGAAAGTTCACAAACCTTTCAACAAGCCTTGCACAAATAACCTGATAAGCCTGCCTTTGGGTCAGACTTCCGCTGTAGAAACTGCCATTGCCCTCACTGCTGTAGTTTATTAGAAGATTAGCCAATGTTTACCTGGCAGTGTTCAACTTGAGGCAGTATTTAATTGGTGGTTAAAGTCTTTACCAAAAGAGAAGATAAGCATACGAATCAGGAAAAGAAGAAAGTTACCCTGTGAGTTAACACAGATGGTTCCCTCAGAGCCAGCCAAGTGAAGATACCGAGCCAAACATCAACAACCTTTTTCAATCAAGAAAGCCACAGATGTTAGCAGTGCTGGAGGTTAGCTGGAAGCTTGGAAATGCAAGGTGTTTGTCTGAAATAAGAGGCTGATGTGCTTGAGAGTCTCATTTTGACATTGTCCTTCCATGCCTGTTCTTCTACAGCTTTCTTTTTGTTTTATTTTACTGTTATTCACTACCTCCCTCAAACAAATGGTGGGAAAGACAAATATCCAGACTGGTATCTGCAGCTAGAGAAAAGGTTCAGAATGGCAGTAATAGAAATTAATGTTTTCACATCTTTCAAAGCAGATAGTAAGTAAATCTAAGCAAGCTACCCCCATTACGATCACCCTGTCAAGGCTAGACCCTCCACTGGTCAAGCTGAAAACACGTCATTTGCACTGACAAATAGTGAGCTCGCACAATATGTTTCTCTGAAATCACCAGCATGATTCACAATAACTTCACTATCTGGCCTCAGAAGATCAGTTGAAATGGCCTATCCTATCCTTAATGTCTTGTCCAGCCTCTGGAATAAATATGTACTGGGAAATGGGCTTTCGAGAACAATTCCAAGCTAGACAAACACCTAGAATCTATTTTGACCTTCACTGGAAACTTCCTCTCAGGGAAGGAAAATTATATCTTTTAATTTTTTCTAATGTTCTGGTTTAGTGTTTTTGCTCCTTCTCATGCGATATAATTAAAATGATGTCCTCAGAGTTGGAGGATACTTACAATAAGCAGCTTCTGTGGAAGCTGAACAACTCAGCTATGGTGCTTAATCAACTGGAGAAGATGTTTATTGCTGCATATGCTCTGCTGCTGTGAAAACTAGCCCTTAAACTCTCAGTTTCTAAACAAGAGAAAATAAAAACCCAATAAGAACAAGTTAAGGTCCTTGACACACTACAAGGAAGTGAAGGCAAGAAAGAAGGTTTGTCTCTTGCACAATAGGAATAGATTTAGGTCAGTTAATACATTGTAGAATGAATTACTAGTGATAGATGAACCACAAGAAACATAAAATGCTGATTTTCTTCCAGTAATTGTCCATGTATAGAGATTCTTAAAGCTGCAAAATTTCACTCTCCTCCAACTCTCCCAGTGCTGACTGCTTCAGAGCTCAGATAAAACCTATGGGCTGCAACATAGCTCATATGCCTCCCTATAGGAGGTCCAGAGCTATTTCCATGGTTGAAGAACACATTTTAAATAAACACGAAGTGTAGAAGAGCAGATGTTAGTAGCAGCAATAAATAATTGGGAAATATGTTGAGAACCAAATGTCCAAGAGGCCACATTGCCTGTTGCTATAATAAGCCTCATACTTTGCAACCAGAAATGAAGACATGGGAAGAGTCAATGCCTAGTTTTGTCTCAAGGAGTGTAAAGAGTCATATGGCTCTAAACCTTTAGAGGTCCTTACTATCACCTACAAATAATCCAATGTAATTTCCTGAGTTTCTTGGGTTAGACAGGATTATAGAGACAAAGGTCATCAGTGCTACTGTGACGTTCAATCTGCAGATCAGGCACAATTTCTTTCCACGGGATTCAACTGGGCAAAATCACAACTGCAGATGGCAATTAAGGGTTCCTGGGGGAGAGAACTGGAGAGCTGTAACCCATTGTTGTATGTTGTGTCCCCCTCTCATAGGGGACCTTCTGAGCCATTCAGTTAATGGTGTCTCTGAATCAGTAGGTCTTTTCTGAGCATTATAAAATTGTGTGTAGAAATCCTCCAAGGTTCAGTTGAGGCAGCCAGTTCAGGAAGGTTGGCCTTTGGTGTCTGTGATTTTATGAATCAGCTCCTATATAATTAGCCAATTTTTTACTGTGTCTTTCCAGGGAACAGTTTTTCTATATTCCTTATTATATATTTCTTTTGGAGCCCTTAAGTTGAATAAATTACATTATTAACAGCACTAGTAGCAACAAAGTGACTGATTGGTGGGAATTTCACTTGACACGCTAGGAATTACAGATAGAGATGTGTTTTAAATGTTGGTAAACACAAGCAGAGGACTCGTACATCACTACAGAAATAGATGCATCCTTTCCCTCTTCTTGTGATGGGTCTGAAATGTTACAGAATGATTTCTCTCTGCAACG
>JAVSBS010027917.1:51521-69894 GCA_033124195.1 Coracias cyanogaster | reverse complement strand
CTGCAACGTGCAGCCCCATCCATGCACCTTGTCTTTTACTTCAGCTTTGAAATACAGACATAAAGCTTTTGTACTTTGCCTTATCTTGCCTCTGAGTTACTACACACCCAGATATAGTGACCTGCAGTAAATCCTCAGAAGTAAATTGTTCTGAATTAGAAAAAGATATTACAAAGAAAGGGACACCATTTGATTTCTTTGAGTACCAGGGTGGAATTGACTCATACACATAACACACACAAAAAGCACCTGGTTAAGGACTGCCTGTCATAAGGAGACAATATAAACCTGCCAGAGGAATCAAAGCACCAATCATCACATTTTATTTTTCCTGGCTGTGCAAAGCAACAAATGCATTCTTTCAGAAATCACACAAAAAATAGCAGCATTAAGGACAAGTAACAGGTCTATATTAGGAAAACACAGACATCCCTTAACTTCTTTCTTTCTTTTTTCTGGTTGAGAATGTTTAATGAACATGCTGGAGACCAAAATTCAGCACTGAAACAGGTGAAAAGTATCTGTATAATACAAAGAGAAACAGCAGCATCAAACTGTCTGCAGTTTCTGTCATTAAACATGGCATGAAATGCTTTTTCTTTATTTTCTTTCTTCTTTTTGTTTTTATGAATTCATTTCAGTTGTTTTTGGGTCCTGTCATATTTCACAGTACTCCAAGTCAAGCAGCTTACAGGCAGGCACGTTTTAAAGATAGATATCTTTCAGACAGAGCGAAGAAAGCTTCCAGACAGCACTTTCTGAACTTGTCAGCAGAAACATTTGCAGTGGAAATTTTATTTCAAGTGCTGTATGCGTTCAGTCAGAGAACAGAAGCGGTGTTATGTGATTTGAGCAACCAGGAGCGCAGCCTAATATTTTCAGTACTAAGTATACAATAAGACAGCCTCTAGTACAAAAACAGTAAACCATTTGAGAACCACACCAAGCACAACCAACCATAAGGACAACGTGGTTTTTCATGGATGAATCATGACTGAAAGCTTTCACTTGCATGAAGACAGAGATCTAGCTTCTTGCCAGATATTAGAGATAAAGTCTCACTGAAATCACAGAAAAAATTTCTTCCTCTCCCAAGCATCCTTCTTCTGACAAACAAAGTTCCCTGCTGCAACATTATTTAAAATTGAAGTGCCAAAGCCTCTAAGGAATAGAGTTCTCTGACCCCCCATCCATCAGTTCACATAAACACATACTTATTTCCAAACATTTTGAGCGATCACAGGAGACTACCGACTTCAGTGTTCTTTACTACATCAGGACCCTCGTGCCAGCACCTTGCAGGACCCTCAGGACTGAGCCTCTGCTGAATTTTACCTTCGGGTCACATTCTGTTCCTCGTAAATGGAGCTGAAAATACTCCAGCAGCTCTGATATTGAATTCCTGTTGGCTTATTCAGACATCAAAACTCCCTGACAAATCTTAAGTGCTGCTTTCTCAAACAAAATCACTACCACCACATTATTGTACTATAATCCCCTGAGATGCCAACCATGAGTAAAAATCCAATTCAAGAATTTTCACTGGGACATGAAAGGGTTTCCTTAAACTCACCCCTTGTTCCTTCACCTCCAGGCAGGCACTGAATAACTCTGAACAGGATTTTGCATGGAATGAAAGGAGAAAAAGACGTACAGCCCTGGTGGTTCTCTCAAATGAAGGTTCACACAGGGAAATGAAGATCAGGAAACACAAAGGAAGAGAGGGCGTTTATAAGATAAAAATCCTTTATGATCCTAGTAAGAAAAATTCATAATCCACCCCAGTCTATTGTTCTGGCTCGGGAGGATATTTTCCCTGACGGACAGCAATCAGAGAAAAAAAGAGAGATGCAGAAACAGGAAGAGAGGGGGAAAGTACTGAAGAAGACTGAGGAAAACAAAACCTCCTTTTGGCATCCAGTTTACAGGAGAAGGTTCACAAGCTTGTTACTAATTCTTATAGTATTGGGAAGCATTTTGGAAACAATTTTCACTGAAAAGTAAACCCTCTTCTGCCAAATCCACTGCAAATCCCACAGGTTCTGCAGGACTCCCCTGGCCACTGAGCTACTGTAAACCTTGGCAATCGCTCCCTAAGCCTCAATAGGGTATTTAGTATTTGTTTGCATCTCTCTAGCAAACTCACAGCAAAGCTTTCTAGTAAGCATGGGAGGAAATCTGTCCAACTTTCTGCTTTTGATGGCATATTTTGTTTAGGCAAGTGGATGGCAGTTCCGTATGTAGTGCAGTTCTCGGCCAAAAGTTTAGAAAATTGCAACTGTGTTAACCAAAGAAAGGTCCTGCACATCTGGAAGGTTTAGAAATAATGCACAGACTTTGAGTACTGCAGCTTTCTTTAAACTTCTCTCTGTCTATTGTCACTTTCAAACTGCTTTAGCTCTGTTCCTCAATGTTGCCCTAAATAGGTGCCTTCCTGAGGCTGTTTATATAATAACTGATTTCTCTACAGATCTCACTGTCTGAAAGCCTGTCACTCCACCTTGAGCATCCTGCCCCTTTCAATTATAGTGAAGACAGACCACCTAATGCACCCAGCTGCTGGCAGGAATACTGAGCATCAACCGAGTGTGTCATTCAGATGTACTTGAAAGTGAGAGAGTGCTGTTTGAAAAGCCAACATTACTAGCAAGTAGCCACAACTAGCTGAAGTTCATTGATGGTATTTCTAGTCATGAGTGAATTTCTGTTTATCCTCGGGGCCATGGGAAACTGAAGAGGCCAAGAAGTGAAATGACCTAAGAAAGACACTCTTGGAACTTTTTGTCAATATTGGCTTTCCCATATTGGCTTTCGCTCAGGTGCAATGGATGGAAAGGTTTGGAGAAAGACACACAAAATGAAATTAATTTTTTCAATGAAAGCCTGACCCTATTGCAGTCACTGGGAATTTTGAAATTAATTGGGATCAGAATTCTGTCTTTCAGTTTCAAATATAAGCCAGATAATGTCAGCATGTCTTTCTTCATCTCTTGGGTATATCTAAACATGGACAAACCACTAAAAGATTAAATGCTTGGTTCAAATAGATGTGCATCTGAGTGTTCTTGTAATCGTCCTGACCATCCTGGGCCAAATCTGGCTGCTGCAAATGTGCAGAATTTGACTCAAAAGCGTATAAATGTAAATTGCTTTGAAATAGGAAATTCTGGAATAAAGATATTGATTTGTTGTAGAAAAACAGCAGTGCAATGCTGTGTACAAGTTCTGATTTCTTATTAGATTTTAATTAAATTACTGTCCTTAGGGTCAATGATGGGGTGGCAGCGCTTCTGATATGGCTCCTACCAGCTTCCCTGCCAAGGGCAGGCTCCTCATGGGATGTGGCTATTAACCAGCCATGGGAAATGGCCATCTTCCGCAACAACTTGGTCTGATCAGTAAGCGTTCAACGAGAAATAAGCCCTTGGTGCAACTACAGTAACGAAGACTGCAATACTATGAAGATGAGGGCACTCTAGATTTGTGATTGCAGCTAAAATGAGAGTATTATAGGCTGTTATGCCTTGCTAATTTTCTTAGGATGCTGCATAAAGGATAGAGGTAAGGTCAGATTTCTCAAATGTTTCTGTCTCCCAGGAAATGAGACCACAGCATCCTTTATGCTCCCTGCAACTGCAGTGCGCAAAGACTGCATTCCTGGATCATGAGCTCTAACAGCCCAGCTTCTTTGTGTGATAGCAACTGACATCCCCCATTGATGAGCCACTTCGGTAGCTTTACTTCAGTAAACACCATGTGAATTGGCATAATGATGATGGCCAGAGTAATCTCAGACTTATGCTGAGCCCTAAACGGCATGATCATCTCACTTAAGACTATTATCCAAATTTAGCTCATGCCTTTCTTCCTAACCGGCCAGACAAAAAGACCCCCCATATCTCCACCAAGAAGGACTGTGTTGGAGTGGAACATGCCTGTGGCATTGCTTTTCTCCCTCCCACAATGCACGTGCTCAGATCCTCTTGTCCAACTAAATTTAACAAATACTTCAAGGCAACACTGGTGCCAACAAAATAGGCCCATCAGCTATAAACGTTCTTGGGAATTCGCACTCCTGCCTGCTTACTAATTGTGCAGCTGGATCTGACCCAGAGATGTTTCCAGCACAACTCAGAAAGCTGGTAAAGCAGCTTTCCAACTAGATTTTGGGTGCATTGTTCATAGCTTCAAGAGATACAGCGGTAAAAGAAAATTCAGCCTGGTTTTGGTACCAGCAGTTGCTGGTTATAAGAGGGAATGAACATCATGGAGAACAGGGAGAAGGAGAGATGGACTGGACTGCTTGGAACCGAGGTCAGGAGCATGCACAGCTGGACATGCTCTTCTCGCAGCTTCATTCTCTGACAAAAGTACAATCCACCATGTGCTCTCAACACAACCCACTCTCTGACTCTCTTTCTTATGGATTCACCTTCACCTCTCAGCTTTCTGGTCCCTTGCCTGTGTCCACAGGTACTTGTATCATCAGGGACTGGGTCCATTTCCTGTCTATGGGTCTGACAATGTGACTTTCAAGTAACTGCCTATATGAACCAGTAACACTCATCAAACATATACTGAAGTTTTATGAAGACGACATTGTGTTCAGGAAATCAAGATGTGACCTGAACAATTTTCTCTTAGCAAAGCTTCTTAAAAGTGAAGATGTTTTTCCCCTAGAATGAGAACTTCAGAAATGTTAGAAAAAGAAAAATCAAAGAAGCCATTCAATGGACTATAATGAAGAACAGCTAAATGAAATCACAGTGAATTGCACAACTCCATCTTTTTCTTCTCAGAAAGGATACTTACAGATGAAAATATATTTGAGGATATACATATTTATATATGAAGGAAAACACAGTTCTACAAAGAGCCACATAAACTGAACTTAGCATGGAAACCCTACCTGACCACGTAACATCACCGCCCAAGTGCAAGCCCACAGGCCATATTTAGCTGCCAAGATAGTTTCACATACTCTGTTGCCTTTACAGAGGAGGAAGGAGGGAATGGTATTGCTAGAGCAGCACAGGCTGCGGCTCTTGGGAGACCCGTGATTTTAGAGCTGCTGTGTGACAGCAGATGGAGAGCAGGGATGAATGGGAAATCCATCTAAATTTGTGCTCACAAGGGGTTGAAACAGAGTTGCCCACAAGAGTGTAAAAGCTGGGCCAAGCAGAGCCTGCAATGTGTGTGCTAGGTACGAGGCTGGGCTTCTCACCACCATCAATTTCTAGCAGCTTTCTTTCAGCAAAAGGGGACAAACTAAAACTAAAAGATATTTTTTAAAACCAGGAAGATCATAAAAACTGCCGCAGTGAAAGGAGGCAACAGACATACAAGAAAAGGAATTTGTACAGGCTCAGGGTACATTTTGTCTGCTTTAGACCTTTCCAAAAAGGAGAACAAGACATTTATCTAATTTACTCAGCCAGTTGTATGAGGTTTATGTCTCCTTCATATCACCAGTCTGGCATGAAGCAACTAGAAGTGCACAGGTAAATCAATCCCATAATTTCTGTTTTAGCTGTAACAAGTTATTTTACTGTTTCTAGGTGCTAAACGTGTATCTGATGACTGCAATACACATTATGCAGCGATGCATCCTGAATAGATATATGAATATTAAAGGTTGCTCTGTTCTGACAGCTCATTCTAGAGTTTGCCTGATGCTGGATGAGATTTTCAGTTCTTCTTAAATGTAAGTTGCATATCACTGTAAACTCTCTCCCTCCTTCTGACAGGGTGCCCTTGTAGATGGTAATTTCCTGACGAGGGAAGAAGAGACTCACAATTCATCTTGGATTGGGTATCCTACAGCAAGACATTTTTGCAAAACATAAATACATGTCACTTAACATCAAGCTGAGGCCCCATTCTTACAACATGTTGTGATAAATGTGGAGGAAGATACCCGGTGTCATTGTGGCTACAGTAATGTGAAACTGATACAAAATGGGCCAAAATCAGGTTTCTTCAGGAGTCCAGTAAAAATAGTTACTACTAAGACAGAACAAATACAAGATGGTGATAAAAGAGAATATCCTTGGTCTTCTCTAAGCAATATTGTAATACTCAGACTGGGTGTAATAACCAAAGCAAGTAACTTAGGAAATGAGCTATAAAATAATACTAACTTTGTCTGCACACAGTTACACAAGGACTCCTGAAACAGTGGACTCTAGTCTGACTCTGGACCACAAGAAAATTCTACTCAAATCTCATCTCTGGCATTTGCTGTCTCGCAAATTCATGTCAGAGAACATCTATTTCTTGTTATTCTGCTGTTCTCCTGGGGAGCCACGACATCTCCCAGACCATCACAATGCATCATAGACAGCAGAGCCTGCAAACCACAACTATTTTCTATTCACAGACCTCCAATCAACATGCTGCCCTTTTATTTAAGTTAAAATTGCTCCCAGCTTACCTGACAATAGTAAATATATAGAGGAAGAAAATCAAGTTAACACCACATAGGGCATGGCTGCACATGGTGAGGCAAAGCTCTGCTCTTACTCTACCACCAAGCCATGGCACAGACTGATGTCTTTAATAAATTAATAAACTAGGAGAGCTAGGAGAAGGGACACGGGAGAGCTCAACCTCTGCCAGCTCCTGCCTCGTTCATCACCTGCAGCTGTCTCCAGGGTTTTCACAGACAAACTGCTCTGAGTGGGGAAGATCCCAGCCAACGTCACCCTCTCCAGCATTTCCTCCAACCATCTTGGCAGCAAATCTGCTCTCCAAATTACGCTCTATCATTCTGAAGGAGAGGAGAGAAATGAAAACAGATATAGATGAACATGGGCTGCTGCTTGCACTGTGATGCATCTATGGAGCACTGCATTTCAACGGGATCAAGAAAGACTGGTGACAAAATAATGCTGACATGCTACTAAGGCAATATCCAGGCTCCTTGTTTTTGCTGGGAATCAGCTTTCTCTCTGCTCATGCACTATTGTACTCCCTCCATAGGGCACTGGCTGAAGTGTTTCTGCTTGGGAGCAGCTACTGCCTGTTTGAACAGGTAACAGAGGGAACTATGTGGGAAAAAACTTTCTTGAACCCACAAGATGCAGCTGTCTCATTGCTAGAAGTGCTTCTGAAGATGCCAGCCTACACCTGAAGAGACTTTCTTAATGGTTTTAATTTCTTCCCCTTTTGTTTTTGAGAACAACACAGATGGCAGAGCAGAACGATGGAAACAGAAGTTGGAAGGCCTCTGAGTGGGAGACTTTTGTGGGTGTATGAAAAGATAGAATAAGGGAATCCCTGCAAAAGGGAGTAGAGACCTGGAGAGAGGGGCAGGAAACCTAGTGGAGCCAGGAAAGGAGCAAATGAGGCTGTAAAACAGGAAAAGAGCAGAAGGCTAGAGAACAGCTCAGAGACCTGCATTTATGACCTTTTTTTTTTTTCTAGCTGGGCTTAAATAGAGTGGCTTGAGTCACAAAGAGCTTTGTAGCAGAAACTGAGAGCAAGACAGCCCCTGCCAGGCTGAAAAGCAGATAGGCTTGGTTTGGACTAAAGCTAGAATTCAGACAAAGTGTTGTGGACAATCAGGTGAGCTGGGACTGGAGGTTAAGATACAACCACTGGACAACATGCCACACAGATGCCGTGCCACATGCCACTGTAGCCAAGCAGACTACTGCAACAGATGAGGCTTCTTGCAGGCTGAGAGGAGGATCACTGCACTGGATAAATTTGAGAGAGAGAAGTAGACTAAAAAGGGAAATAATCTGTTCTTTGTCTGGCTTTATAATACTGCAGCACCTGACTGCACTGCTGCTTCGGAAGGGCATAGCTCATTTTTCCCCAGACAGCTGAAGCTTCGTTTGGGGCTTCTTTCCAGCTTTAGGAGGAATGGGGTGCTCACATTTGTTTGCAGTAAAAACCTGTCTCCGGCACAGCTGCCAAAGGACATGCTGTTGCACTGCAGAATCTTGCTCTGTACCCTGCAACGTGCTGCAAAGTGCTACGGCCAATCAGCCCGGCTTTCATCCCAACACACTCCCTCTGCTGCCAGTAACCTGGAGCACGCTTGCTGCACTGGAGCAGAACAGAAAACATCGTGGACTTACTCAGCATACTGCTCTCACGGCACAGGCCACCCTCCTAAGGCACAACCAGCTGCAGGCAGTCTTCCTCTCTGCTTCTCCTTGACTACCTGCGGCACCCTGTTGACACAACTCAGTACAAGCCCAGAAGCAGCTGCTGCTGTAGAAAATTCAACAAACCCTGCTTGTAAGGGTGGTAGAGATTTTCCCAATCACTTGGCTTTCTAGTCACCTAGGATTTACATCACTTAATGTGGCTCTTTAGAGCACAATTTCCAATTATTTCTTAGGCTGTAAACAGATCCTAATCGCTACCACAAAGCATCATCTGACTTTCAGACTGAGTCACATCGGAGCAACAGTTTCAGTATTTCTATTAAAGCCCTAAATCCAGCCTCAGACCTTGTTCTGGGACCATTCCCTGAACCCAGTCTGGGTCCACGACAGCCACCCCCACACATATGCAAATATTACAGGGCTCTGTTGAGAATGCAGATCTGGCCCTTGAGTTGAGAACATCACCTTAAATTTCTTCCTTCCTCTGGAGGACTTTTATCAATCCTTTCTCTCCTCCCCTAAATTGACAGAAGGTCAAGCAAAAGGCCATGAACTACTTCATTTTGCTCCACAGCACACAGCAGAAAAAGCAAGAGCCAAGCTTACAACAAAACCTTCTAATGAGGAGGAATGTTAGTCCAAAGTGTTATGCTCCAAAGTACAGGCATTCCTACAGTGTCTAGCAAGCCATGATACAAATCATAAAATATTAAAACATTTTGAAAGGTGTAATGAAACCCTTCCACCTCATTCCCCAACCCACAGATGTTATCTGTTTAGGGTAGTTTCAGACTGAGAAACCCCTAGCCTCAAGCCTTAGTTTGTGGTTAATCTACTCAATTTAAAAAGGGAAAACTGCCACCTTATAGAATCAGTTTCTCAGAGTAGTCTGCTGTCAATGGTACTGGAAACAACGCAAACCAGAAACTTTCCCTTAAAGTGACAGAAGCATCTGTCTTTCCTCATTATACGGGGCAAATGAATCTGCTTCCTCCCATTGTACTTGTATCCCTACAGCACTTAGCATCACAGCCTCAGCCAGGTGAATGGCAAGTAAGGCTTTGCAGTCTGAAGCTCTCCCCACGTTTTGCTGAGAGAAAGAGCAATTTTCATTGAACGGGAGAAGACACCAAGGCAGATTAAGTCATCTGCCCAAGGATTACAGGAAGCCTGCGATGCAGCAGAGAACTTCAGTCTGCTCAGCACAGCAGCATGAGGACCAGGAGACAACCCTCTGCATCCCTGCTGGGAAGGGACCTGGTACACTTCACCACAGCAAAGCCACAAGCGACCAGTTGCTCAACAAGCAAAGAGGGTGGGAAAAGGTTCCAAGACTCTCTTCACAGAGAAGGAAGCTCTCCTTTCAGGAGGCCTAATCAACTAGTATCATGCTTTCTCTACTGGAGAGTGTGTTAGGCAAATAGCTTCTCCACCTCAAGTGCCGGATTTGTTCATTTAGCAGCATCATGGCCTATGATCCCTGTCACTCTGCCACCACACCAAGCAACCTCCCTCCTGCTGAATCCAGTGGGATGCGAAACTTCCAACACTTATAATAGATACTTGCTTGTGCTAGTATCAGGGAATCATCTGCTTTAACCTGGGGGAACTTTCAGTCTTTACAGGCAAAGCCAGGAGGCCAAAATTCCTCACTTCTCGCCGAGCTCCACACCGTACTAGATTTTTGGTTCCCAGTAACACATAAGAAACACAGCCTATCTTCCCTGAGCTCACAGCACAGGCTCTCTAGAGATGAGCATGAATTTCCTAAGATACTACAAGTAAATCCATTAATTGTTTCAGAAGCTGAAATTAATTAAAATATGGCACTTAAAAGAAACTTAGCATCTGTATGTCTTCCCTTTCTTCTGGATGATCTTAAGAGTGTAGTAACAGACTTCGCAGATTTTTCCATGTAATGAACCTTAATTGAAATCTTTTACATTAAACTGCAATTGAAGTAAACCAGTAATAATTAAGCCAGGTTATTAATTATTTTCTATCTACTTATAATAATGAGATAGGGTAACAAGACTCGAGCTAAATTTTCTGGGAGGATCTGAGATATGAAAGGTAGCCCAGCTCATTGCCACTTTCCCTCTATTGCAGTTTATCTGAGTGCTCTGCAACCCCAGCTGCTCTGAGGAGGAAAGGAGGCTGCAGCATTCACTCGCGGGTGGTCTGGACTACAACTGTGGCTGTGGGAATCACCTCACAGTGCTGCTCCTCGCTGTGGGTTCCCTCTTCGCTCTTTTCCCTGGGAATGTGGTGTTCTCTCTCATGATTTTTGAGAGCTGCAGTTCAAACCCTCCCCATCTTACCTCAGGAAAGCATTATAGGCTGATATTAAAAATACTGAGGTTTCCACTGACATGTGCAAGTAGCCCATGACATGTCACTTAGTGTTTTCCACTTCATTTGTTTCTGTTGAGTCACCTTCTTTAACAAAGTTTTGTGATCTCTTTTCTAAGGTTGGCATCCCACATTTGTGCGCTGCTGAGAGAAGAGGTTAGAAAAGGTCACAGGGCTCCTCCCTGGAGAAAGCCCTGGAGAAAGCCGCAGGAAGAACAGGAGATAGGAGTGAATTTATGAAAACTTCTCTGGAAATACAGAGTCACGATGAGACAGCTCTGCAGCAGTCCTTGTGGGGGACGGTGAAGCCAGTGCTTTTTGATAGCCATGAGAAACAGAAAATCTGTGTATGGTTTCATTGCAACTAAACCAAAAAACTAAACCCCAAACTTAACATTCAGAGCATGTAAATTCTTCAGTAGTGGTGGAATTTAAATGTCTTACTCCCTTCGGGGAACTTTTCTCATTTCAGACATAGGCAAAGAAATTTAGAATAATCATTTCAATTAAAAAAAATCATTTCAATCTTGGGACTGAGCCTCAAACCTCAGAGTATCTTTCTGATTTTCCCTTTGACAACAGTGCCAGTAAAAAGAGCACCCACATGAATATGGGCAAATACCAGATAAAAGGACATATTTTTGAGCAAGTGTCCTGGACCATGGCAGAGGTGCAAAACGAAGATGCTCCAGCTGTATCCTGATCCAAGGTTCCACAGTATACTTGAATCTCGTGTCACTCCAGCCTGAATTATGGCTAAGCATAGACAACTGTTAATCTCTTTGAGCTGGCAGCTACTTTTTGGTTAGTACTTCATAAAAGCAGTAGCCAATTTTTTCTTTCCAAGCTGATCTTTGAACAAGTTTGCATCTCTAACTCAGCTAACAGAGTTCCCGTATGCTGCAGTTCAGTTTCAAGGTCCATTGTGTTGCATTTACAACCAAACAGCTGGGCAAAGCCTTGATTCACTGGGATAAAGCTTAGTCATTTTTGCAGAACACTTCCCCTGTCAATCGCACCCCACTTCCCAATGCAAACAAAGCGCATGGGAGGGAACAATCAAGAGAGTCCCTTCAAAGCATGCCCCCAAACTAAAACACTGGTGGAGGCACACCCTGAAAGGACTTCTTCAAGATACGTTAACCTCAGGTCTCTTGGTCTATACTGAAGAGCCTGACAGCTCCAAATTGGGATGAACAAAAAGCAAAATAATTTTTTCCCTCGGGAACAATGGGGTAATTTATATTGGTTTATCTGTGTTTAAGCAGCATGAGTGTGAACTTAAGCAAATATCCAGTTAGGAGCAGCAGCAGTAGCATACACCAAACAGCATATTACCATGTTTATGTGTGTCTTGTAAATCTGCCATGCATTTCCAACAGGCCTCAGCAAACACCTTTGTTAAACGGATGGGAAAAGTCACACATCACTGATGATGTACTTTGGTTCTGGCTTGCAGAATCCCTTTTCTGCCAAAACAGAGTATCATTTTCTACAGCAGCTCTAGCACACAAGACAGGCTGCAGGTTTTAATGACAGCTGCAGATGCTGTTCTAGGCGCAGCCGTAAAGCACACAGCCCTGGGCTGTACAGCCGTGCTTAGCTAGGGGACAAAACTATTTTTCCCTTCCTAGGGAACAGCAGAAAAGCTCTCCCTGTAACAGCTTTTTTGCCTGACAATGTGAGGCCATCTAGACTGCAAGGTGAGGCCCAGGACCCAAAGTAGGTGACATCAGTAGTTACTTTCACAGCAGGATCACAACCGGGGGAATACTATCAAAAAGCCCAAGTTAATGCCTGCTCAGTGCAGGACATTTCAGGCATGGTTTTCTCAACCTTCCCGGCCTTGTTAGATCACCAGAGCTCCTGCGCTGTCTGAGATGGAGCAGGAAACAGCATGTGCCAAACATGCATAAGCTGTCTCTACCACCACCGCTGTTCAGATTCCCATCAGGACTTGAATGAAATAAATTTAAAGCACTTCACCTGCACTTGGCCTCAGCCCACAACTGGTAAGAATCTGCTTTCAGGATTTGCTAAGGAGATGGTTTCAGCAAGAGCCTTGAGGCAGCTGATGCATATTGTGTTGTGCTTGCTGTTGGCAGGGCCCACATGTGACTAGCTTTCCTTACAACAGTGCTGTTTTCATAAGCACTTCTCTATTGCATATACATAACCCATAAACCTGTCTCAGAGATAAAGCTTCCCTCCTCAGGTACTTTCATCCTTCCCAATCCTTTTAAGAAAAAGCATAAAGGATTCATTTTACCCATCAATTTGGATTACATTCTCCTTTTATCAGCATCTTTTTCTTAATGACTTTGGCCATTCAGTTTACAGGTCTGCTCAGATACCAGACAGCCGAGCTTTCCTCACTGCAAACTTCAAAACATGGTTGGGAAGAAGGAAAATGCCAGTTGTCAGTCACGTGTGCTGGACTATTGCAAGAGAGTCATCAATTATGCAGGTTTTGGAATACGTTATACTACCCACAGCTGTTTGATATCTGGGCGATACGATTTATGAGAACAGCCAAGATTCAATTACTGATTTCCTATGAATTGTCTATACAGTCCTTTCATCTTATGCCAGGTTACGATGGGTGAACACAGGGGACTGAGCAGGGGGTTCTCTGACCATAAAATCAACTGGGATTTTTCAACGAGAAATCAAAAGAAAAGAAACAACAAGCAATGTAGCACCAGTGGGAAGGTGTCAGACTTCAGGTTCATGAAATTGGACTGTCATTCCCAAGCAGGCACAAGAACGCTTACTGCAGATGCACTAATTGAGCCAGTCTTCAGACTGGAATCTATTTGTTCTTGACTTCTTATGTGCCTTGGGAGAGGCAGATTATGGCTAAACTGAAATGGTGCTTTCTGCTGCATTGTGAAAAACTATAAATATTATTGAGAGAAATCACTTAATAAGTGATATTTATATTTACTTTCCTTCTGACTTTTCCAGTCAGCCTGAATGGCAGTGACCACACATCTCTGACAGCGCACCACCCGTTACCACCACTTTCTCTTAAAATCTGAGATTTTCAATCTGTTTTGTGGCAGCTGAAGCCCGAAAACTATTTAATTATAAATGAAACATGCCATTCAGAGGAGAATAAGTCAATCCCTTGATTACACTTTAAGGGACTGAAAGGGTAAAAAAGAAGGGTAGACGTAAGAAAAGTGAAATAGAAAACTTTGGTAGGACTGCTCTGTGCACTCAGGGGTTATAAGCAATAACCTTTGTCTCTCTCTCTCTAACTGACAGATAAAGACACGTCTCTCAAGATCAGTACAACTATGCTATGGGAAGCTGCCATCATTTACTGGAAGGCTCCTTGGGCAAGGAATGAAGCAGAGCATTGAAAAATAACTTTCACAGAGATTTCAAGTTTTCTAGCTTCCTTCAGTATTTCCTCTGGATGTGTCTCTGCACCCATTTGTTTCATCTTGTACCACCCCCTCCCATGCTCCCACATGACTGGGAGGAGGAGGCTGAAGCAAGCAGTTGTTTGTCTTCTTGTTTTAAAATAACAGAGTTATTAATGTGGTTCCTTGTTTATGAAGCAAGAGATCTGGCTGGGGCATTGCTATAACAGAGCAGCTGAGGGAAATGGATTTTATTAGCCTGGTTTCCAATCCCCTTACTTAGCTGGCTGGTTATCACGTATCTGTCCCCTTAATTGTGCAAGCTGCTATATAGACAAATAACAGGTGAGGCCCATAATGACAGGTTGTTACAGTCCAGAGCACTCAACTTGCAAAGCGATTCTCACAGAAAATTGTCGCTGCTCAGCTGAGTAAACCCTGTGAGGCCTCTGAGGCACTCAGGGAGAAGCATCAGCCAGGCCACGCGCTCTGTGCATGAGGCGCAACCGTCACATCAGGAATTGCTCTTGGTGTTGTAACAGATACAACCCAGACATCACTGTTGGCACCAGTGAGGGATAATCCTGCCCCTAAAAGAGGCTCTTATCTCTGGCGAAGGGGAATAGAAAGGGAAAATGACCCACCCCAGCTCACTGGATCAGGTTTAAACCGTGGAAAACTCTCAGGTGTAGTCCAGAGTCTTTATTACCACATTGCCCATGAAGTCTGCCCTCCTCTAGCTGTGTACACTCAAGAAAGACTTTCAAGCAGTTGTCTGAGTCATGGTTCTGGGATGTGGCAAGGAACAGTAGCTGGTCCCTCAGCCCATATATTTTTTTTGATGCACCTTCTCCTCAGACATCCTGCAGAACGTTTTACTGACTGAGGAGGCTTTGGCGAGCACACGCCAATGCTTAAGAAAGATCCACGGTTTGCTGATCCAGCAGTAGTTCCCCATGTCTCTCTCTCACCTTCAGAAAGGGAACAGCATATAATAGTAAAGCCCTTCCTCAGGATGACCAGTCAATGGACGGCTTGAGACTCTCTTATTCTCCAGCCTCTTGTTTTCTTCCTGTAAATGTCTGAAATAATTAATTTAAGATTTAAAGGCCCAAGTAGCTGTAGTGTGTCCAAAATAATAAATGTCTCAGAATTTCAATTACCCTAAATGTAGAAGTGTTGGATCCCGTTTCTGTATCTAATGCGTCACACAGAACCATTATCCCACTATCCATTGATTATAACAAGGTCAGCGTATTCCCTTATGTCTCTTCACTACTGTACAATGAACAAGCACTGCCTCTGCTGTGGGTAGAGTCCAGTTGGTAGATATACAGCCCTCCCACAGGATAGCCAAGCTTTGGCTACCCAAAACGATTAAAAGAACAGTGTTAGGGTTTGAGGATAAACATATCTGGATAGAACAGGAGAAGAGAACAAGGGAGACTAAGCTGCCTGTGTGTCTTTGAGCCTAAACAAGAAACACAAAGGCATACTGCTCTAGGGAGATGTGCAAAAGAGCCTTAACTACACCAAAGAATAGCTCTAAGAACAGAAAATTAAATATTTCTTTTGTCCGCTAAGGATTTCAGGAAATAGGGGGAATGGAAAGTAGGAAAAATTAATAGCACGGAAAAATGAAAAATATTATTTGGGCTAGGTCTAGTCACTGTCTGTTCATACACCCCTCCATCACAGGCCAGATCTGCAGCCAGTTCTATCACGGTAGGCTCTCAAGCATTAAAGAGAGGCAAGGTACCTCCTCAAACTCACCCCAGTCCCTCCCACGGGGAAGAATTTGCTGCACAGAATGGGAAAGGAGGCTGAGGTAAAAGTACAGTCTCCTTTTAAGCAACAGCCATTCCTCCAAACTGTTCCCAGACATGAGGTTGCATTAGTACAGCTAACCAATCCCTGCCATTTCCTCTGTTTTTATCAAACCACTCTCTGCTTCTGCCTCACTCCATTTATGCAAAGATTCTCAAGACCTTTGCACGGTCCCCAGGCTCTAGCTGCAATATGGCCATTCTGGCACTTCAAATAAATGAACTGCCCATTCTCTCCTTCTGCCCTTTGTTTTCCCACCTCCAGTGGGCTTCATTTTCAAAGATTCCAGAGGTAGTATTTTATTGTAATGGGGTTTATTATGATGATATACAACACTCTAAGTGCTTTTGTGAAGGAAGAAAAAAGGTTGTGCCATAAATAAAATCCTTGTCTACTATCAAAGGCACATAAATGATGGAAGTGCGTGGGTGACTGCACACATGTATCTACAGACAATTCCTCCATTGGGTGGTAGCTGCACTGGAAAGAACCAGGGTCATTGTAAAGACGAGGGTATGTGACAGTGGCTTACTTCCAAAAAAGTTATTTATTAGGGGGATTCTATCATAAAAACCTACATAACATCTCTGGACTAGAGCCAGAAAGACCACTGAAGGCAAAGTAACACCCACAAGCAAACTCAATACTGTGACAGACGCTTCTTTAAACTAACCCTAAAGACTTGCTGGAATGGTGACACAGCCATGTTGGATGCTCTGTTTCAGTACTGGTCTCACAATACCAATTTTCCTACTAACTACTACATTCCTTGCTGTTATTTGAGCCCATTTCTGATTGTCTTGTACCTGTCAGAAATGAGGAATGGTGACCACTTCCCCTTGGCAGCTCCTGTTCACGTTTGAAAACTACTGCCATACTTCCCCACCCATTTTCTTCTTCAAAGCAAGGGAGTTGTCTGACTTGCGCTCCCATACAAAACTGGCCTCTCAGCCAGGGAGAAGGGAACTTCACGGAAGGTGAAGCACAGCAATGTTTCATGATCTCCAAAATGTCTGTTTCATCTAGCAACTCCCTCGGTGGGCCAGCCCAAAAACTCTTCTTCCCACAAAATTTGTCACATCAGTCCAAAAACCAACCAGGCTGGAAGCCAACAGGTGAACAGGGAACACTACCTACAAACACACTGTCTGTGTTGTCTTTTCTGCCATGGACTGACGTCAATGTTTCTGTTTTCCATGGCATCTTTCAGTCTTTAGTTCACTGGGTTAACTAACTCTTGTTAAACTCTAGCATCTAGGGCTTTCGTCCACTCAAACTGGTCACTACACAGGCTACTCCTGCTAGAATCATTCCACATTGTAACATCTCTCAACATGTCACCAACAGTTTTTTAAAACAGGGTTAATTTGTTTAAGAGATTGGAGGAATTCCTACAGCAGGGGAGAGAGAGCAAAGAAAGTTCCCCACTCTTGAAACTATTCTCCTTTGAACGACGCTATGAATGAAGGGAGCCAGGGGAAGATGACAACATGGAGAGAAAACAAAACAAAGCTAAATAGATATTTAATAAAAAAAAACCCCAAACTATAAAAAAGGGCACAGAGAAGAACAGAGGAGGGGAATGGTATCTATCCTGCAGCTTTACAGACAGTGTTAGCATCTTGTTGCCTAATGAGCCATAAATGCAACAGACACACCATGAAAATAAAAGAGGGAGGGAAAAGCACGCATCAATAACACAGAAAAACAGCCACAGAGGCTGCTATTTAGTGAATGTCACTTCCCGCACATCCTCTGAGTCTTCCCAGCCAGCTGCCCTCCTCCCTTCCCAGATGCTTATTCTCTAACTCTCTTGTAGCACCTCATCTCTGCAATCATTTGGTTATCATTATGTCCTGGGGTTTAGAGATGAGAGCAGCCAAGGGGCAAGATTCAAGAGTGTCTCCTCAGGGGTCCTTTGCAAGTGCTTACATCTCCTTCTCACAGTGCAGAGGGGTGCTCTGGCCTTGCTAAAGAAGCAGAAGAGAAGCAGCCAGAGCACATGGACACAGTGATGTTTACCTCTCAGTAGGTCATGAGCGGGTTTTCATGCTTAGGAAAAGCAAAAAGATCCATGCCTGTCATCTTGGGTTAGCACAACCACGTTTGGTGAGACATCCCTTTGGCTTGAAAACCCTATGCTCACTCACATAAGCAACACTAAATCTTCCAGAACAGCATCCGCCATTCTTAACAGTTATTTTACTAGCAAAGCATTTAGGAAAGAAGCTGGGGTGATAACAGAAGTACCAACCAGGCAGAGTCCTGCCAATGCCCCATCTTCTCACCTGGAAACCTCTGCCAGTAACCTGGACATAAAATGCAGCTGGTTCTCAGTTAAACTACCTTTCCTCTCTTTTGGGACACAGAAGAATATGCCTTAGCCTGTTTCCTCTTCCCTATTTCCTCCTTCCTTAAACCATCAGTCCCTCCTCCTGTTTTCATCAGCAGCTCCTGCAACTGCCTTCAAGGTTTATTCCTTTCCCACAGGATTATTTGGAGGTTTACTTGCACAAGGCAAACGACATTTGTGTAATAAAGCCTCAGCCACATTCCATTAGTGTCATTTCCATCTGCAGAAGTGAAGTGTCAGCTAATAAAAGGTAGCACAGACCCCTTGGGCAAGATAAAATGAGAGAGCAAGAGAGGGAAAAAAACTCTACCGTCAAAGATGGAGAAATGAGAAATGCCTTTCCAGAAGCA
>JAVSBS010027917.1:0-40376 GCA_033124195.1 Coracias cyanogaster | reverse complement strand
TCTTGGGGTAGGGGGACACACACACAATATCAGAGAACAATGAATCCATTCTATTTTTCCAGAACTTCCCAATGTACAAATCTTGGCACAAACCTCCTTCGTGGGCCTGCTGTACTGCCATCAGCAACCTCCATGCATCTCTGAGTACATTCAGCTGCACCAAGGCTCTTCTAACATGAGTGTCTCAGCCAAGGAGAAAGAGTCTCCTCTTCCAGACTCTCACATTCCAAACAAGCCATAGCCTGGCCCTGAAGATGTTGCTGTGAGAAAGGAGTCTAGGCACTTACATGACTGATTGAGCAGCTTGGCACCTCACATAGAAGTGCTGGGCAAACATGACCTGTATTTGTTGGGAGAGAGGAAAGTCAGAGGTGACCAAGGTAAAACACAACTCCAAAGAGAACTCATGAGATAGTACAAAACTATTTAGGACTATGTCAAGTGTGGGAAGCAGGAGGCATAAGTGAAAAAGCTTGGGAAAGGTCAAGCCTCGAAGGAATTGGTTGAGAATATCTTTGTGCAGGGGAGAACTGCTCTGAAACAGTCTCTTGCCAGAGGCAGATAGGGAAGGAAAAAAAAATCAAGTAAATAGCTTTGAAAGAATTGGAGGATAGAATTCATCTCATTTTAGGCATCAAAAAGTGAAGTATGTAACGTAGGCTTGTCATCCAGGCTCTCTCAACAGCAGAAAGAGAGAGAAGGACATATTAGAGGACAAGTAATCCTGGCTACCTGTGAAAACGCCTATTAGCATGAATCCAGAAACTGGCTCAGATGTGCTCAGATACATGAAGTTAGGTAAGTAAAACCCCAACCTTAATCACCGCAGAGCTCCTGAGAAGGTGACAAACATTTGCCAACATTAACTTAATAAGGTGTCTCCTTGGAGTGGCACCCCACCAAATTTTAAAAGGAACTATGTGGACGTGAGGCTGGCCACATGCCAACTTCAGCTAACCAGCAAAACTCAGAAAAAAACCAAAACAAAACAAGATGGTCTTTACTAGCCTTTAAATACCTGGGGATTTTATTGGAAAAATATGAGGAAAGATGATGAATGCTAATGGAATAAATGAAGAAAATACATTGTCTTTGATTCCTCTTTGCCTGGATCTATAGAAATTTCAGAAAGTATGATTGGGTTATGAGAGAAATTTCATTTATTCCTGATAAAAGAACAATACTACATTTTTTGACAAGTGTTCTTCAATATGCCACCTGGGTAGTTCTAGTAACGGATAAAAATGAAATATGATAGGATTCCTAAGAAGATCCCAGCAGTTAACACAGGAAACCATTTCATAGTTTTTTCTTAGGAGGTACCTGGATTTCTTAGGGATAACAAGAAAGTTTTTATCAGTCCCTCTGCAAAGTGTGTGGGGTAAGTTTTCAGGAAGTGCCTTTATTCCTGTATTAGTTGCAGATGTCACTTAAGAATCCGCAAAATAAAGTCACAGGCACAGAGCTGGATGAAGGCAAACTGCCACTATAGCTAAGTAGCTGTGGAAAGTAATGGCATAGGGGATGACAGAAGGCAAGACTGGGTATTTTATCATGAGCTCAACAGTTGGAGAAAGGAAAAGCATATCACCATGCTGCTTCAGGGTCCAGAGTCAGCAAAAAGAAATTCTCTCTACTTTGCTACCAGACAGCACCACTCTGGGAGCAAAGGATAAAGTATTTTAAGGATTTTCCATATCCTATGAATTTGTCATTACTGGAAACCAGCTTTACTCAACTGTCCTTAGTCTAGTTCTTATTTCATCTATACAGACATAAATGTGGTTCTAGTTCTCTGTGACCCGTGGACTGAGCCTCGTTGTAGACACGCTGTTCCAAAAGCAGCCACACCTCACACAGCCCAAATTCCCTGCTAGTTCTCCACGGATTAACATTTGCACAATGACTTTTATGGGATGCCATGAAATCTGGCTGTGAAGAGACACTCAGTTAAACCATCCTTCTACATATCAACTCCATACATCAAAGCATCAAGTGAATAAAACACATCAAATCTGTTGTGTCCTCTCTTAGGTCAGCTTCTGTTGGTCTTTGTCTTCTGTGTTACTTTTTCCTTGCTTTTTAAACACATTTCCACTGTCCTAACAGAGCTTCTCCACCACTAAAACCCCAGTACAATCAGGCTGCAAAGGAGCCAGGGGGAATCTCTCTTTGCTGTTATCTGCAGCCACCAGAATAGAAATACTGTAGAAAGTGGCAGTGATTATGCAATACATAAATCACAGGGAGAATATTTTCTCTCTTTTCTTTGCACAGATTCTATACATCACCGTGACTCAGTGCAGTTCTCCCAGTGGAGACAAAGTCCAACTTCTAATACACTTTCTATCTGATTCCTCAGTGATAGCAGATGGGTTGCTGTCCTGAGCTACTGCATTTTGATAGTAATATATTAAACACCTCTGTGTTTCAGAACAATTTGGTTTGGGGACCCAGTACTAATCCCATTTCAGTGGTTTGAGTTTACTACTGATGAGAAAAAAGCCTTCAGTCCAATGGCTGTCATTTTCTTCCCCTCTCCCCTAGTTTTTCTGGTTGTTTCACCAATCTTCCTAGATGTGATAAATCATGTAAATTTAATTTAGAGATTATACCCCTGGCTTTGAAGGCAGACAAGGTTAGCTCTCTGCTTGTAGCCTGCTAATCTTATAAAGTTCCTCCCTTCCCGCTTGGCTGGAATTGTTGTTGGGGTGTTAGAGGAGAGCAATATCTATTCTACAAAGTGTTTGAGACTTCTGTTGGACACTTGCAGATGGCATCCTGGCCACCGTTCAAACTCTCATACTGCTGCATAAGGACAAATGCTGTAATCTTGAAGGTTTTCATATGCCTGTTGTATTGCAAACTATCTCAGCAGCACAAAGCTAGTACTACCATTTCCAAACCCTTTCTAGTCTTTCAGACCAGTTACAAATTCATCTCAGCTACAACATTTTTCGAAAGACTAAGCAGTTCCCAAGTCCATTGCACTATCTCCTTATGCAGGTTTGTCTGTGATCATCGCTGCTTCCTTTCTGTAAAATGGTAGGCCAACACTCCTTCAATGAAAGCACTGGATGATCTGCAGAGGAGATGCCTGAAATAGAGAAAATCCTGCTATCTGCAAGAAAACACAGTTTCTTGCCTGTAAGGAGAGCCTCGGCCCCAAGCTGAGGGTTACAAACAGTGACCAAGCACATTCTCCATACAATCTTTCCGTTGCCTATAAACTCTCTTTGCAAGGAAAAATGTAGCACCAGCAGGGAATTAAAACCCATTGTTTCATGGGCATCCCAGGTGGCTGTCTTTCATGTCCTTTCCTAATATTTCATTTAGGCTTGGATAGCTTTTATTGTTGTTGTTTTTTTCTCTTTGCTCTTTCCCATGCCTGAATGGCATGGCTTTGGCAGGCACAGAAACAGCAGTTTTATGACACGCGTTTTTTAATGTATCAAAACATGTTCTTTTGATCCATTTTTTTCGAGGCAACCTGGTTACTCAAGGTTAATAACTTTCCCACTTCACCTGAATCTAGGAGAGTTCCAGATGTTGCTAAGAATTTTTAGACAAACTGTCATCTTCATCAACCAGCAGGGCAGAACTAGCAGCTTCTCAGCTACCCCCGAAACCAAGAGAAATTGCTGGACCCTCTGAGAGATGTCCCATAGTGTTCTTTAATGCTGACAGTTCAGTATATTTGATAGAACTTTATGTGAATTCATGATAGCTATATGAGCTCAATAGCAGCTGCCCAGACAGTTCACATTAGTAGGTCTCTTAGAGCCACATTAATACTCTCTAGTGTATATACAGGAAATGTGCTGAAAACAAACACTAACCCCAGACAACAAGCACATAACATTCTCTTTCGTTAGCAAGTCAGTATTTGTACATCCAACACTAAGAAAAAATTGTCCCCAGTCAAAAATGCCTGTGCTCTTTGCTGAGTGACCATCTGAGGTGGACCTTATGAAAAAAAAATGTAAGGGAGAGAGGGAGGGAACCAACCATAATTTCAAGTGGCCTTGACCATCCAAGGACTCCTCCAGCTATTGCACCAGGGCAGTGTTCACTGCTGCTTTGCCAGGGCATCAGAGGAACAAGGTGATTTGCAAGCAATTCACGTTTGCTGTGACCTTTCACACGAAGTGAGTAATATCACTGAATTTTAGTCAAGCTTTTTAGTCCATGCACTGAGCACCTCTGCTTGTTTCAAGTTTTACACACAAGAAGCTAAAAATTCTTTTATTTTTTCCCTTCAGTTTGATGAAGAAAACATTGAATGACTGAAAAACATTTTGTTTTACCATTTCCAAAGTGGATTTCCCTGGGATCTACCCACCTACTTTCATAGGTATTATGAGTTTTTAAGAAGGATTTGAATCTATAAGGAAGGAGACTTACCAAACAGGACTACAGAGAGCATCCCATGGACTGGAACAAGCTGTGATTGGATACAATACAGAAGTCAAATTTTGTACCTTGGTAGAGCACAGAGAAGAACACTAGGAACCCAGGTCAACAGCATCAGTTAGAGCAGAAGGATGGAGGGCCTAGAAAGAAAGAGCAGGACATTTTCATTTAAATGGCCACACAGCAGATTCACAGATACAAGCTAAGGTCTCACCTCAGCAAGTAAACTGACACCTTCACATATTTGTAGCCCAGCTTCCTAGTGAAGCCAGTGGTTGAGCGTATGTAGACTAGTAATCCCTCCTAAAATTTTTTTTTTTTTATAATTTAAATCACATTCAAAAAGGAGAGAAAATTCTCAAAGATACCCAAATTTGACTTTTCCTACTAGGACTGGAGGCCAGGGAGGAGGGGGACTTTATTAATACACCCACTGAAAACATCCACTGAAAACAAAATACAGTGCAGGTTAGGTCCTGATTAGACATCCAAGAATCTGCAACAAGAAAGAAGGGCTGGACCCACATGTCAAGCTTAGTCAGAGTTTTAAACCAAGCCAAAGACACAAGTCATAGAATCATGTAGGTTAGAAAAGACCTTTGAGATCACCCAGCACTGCCAAGTCCACCTCTAAGAATTTGTCCCTAAGTGCTACATCTACATATCTTTTGAATACCTCCAGGAATGGTGACTCAAACACTTCCCTGGGCAACCAAAGTATCACAAATACAGCTTCTAGCATCTTCTCACTGCACAGTGCACATCACTACTGATCCCAGTGCTCCCTGAGCTAGGCTAATCCCCAATTTGCTTCAGAAAAGTTTTATGGATGTTGCGGGTCATTCACTAACAAGAGAAGGATGATGCAAAAAACCCAAAGCTAACAGAGACTGGACAGACAACAATGCATTTCTAGCCAAGCATGCCGAGAAACAAACATGACCATTTTTATCGCGGTACTTCACAATTTTTCATGGTAGTGCTCAGAACTAGGTCAGTTTTACAGCAAAATTTTTCTCAGCTTCTCCTTTCTTTACTTAAAGCAGCTGATCTCTCACTGAATCTTTTGGAAAACTACACAGCTTTACAGCTATCACTGCTGCTTCTGTCTTCCATCCTCCTCCCTTTTCCCAGAGAGAAAAATAAGAGCTTTGCTATCTGAGCAAGGCTTAAGCAGATCATACAACTTATTCAAGTTGTATTCCTTTCCCTTTCTCACACCCAGCTCACCAGCAGCCGGATATGATGTCACCAGTGAGTCAATCTAAGCAACAACTGTGAAGTGGTAGCAAACCATAAGGAGAGTAACAGGGCTAAGAAAGGCACCATGCCCTCGGCTCTGGAGGGCTCACAGGAGACCCCAGAATTCATTCAAGATGCCTCCTTTATTGTATAAGCTAAATAACCTCTCTTCTCCTAACACCCTGAATCTTTTTTTTTTGACACCTTCAGTGTCAATAAAAGCAGAGAAGCATTTAGAATCAAACCAAAATAAGCCTCTCTGCAAAACATCACGTTTTCTAATACAGGAAATCATAAACTTCACAAAGGACAAAACAGAGGAAAATATCTTAATAAAGAGAAAAAAAGAGACTTGTGAAACCATCCTTTAAAAAAAATACTAAACATCAGAAAATGAATCACATTAAACTGTTGTAAATTGTTTTTAGATCCCTTACAGAGAGGCCACCACAACCTCAGCACTGAAGATATCTATAAACCTGTAAGGAGTTAATGACAGCCTATTATACAGCCACACTGAATTTTGAAGGGTGCTTGCATAGGAAGATACAGAAGGAAGGGAAAGAACATAAACAGAAAATAAAATTCTTGCTTAAAGGCCACTTCATATAGAAATATCATATTTAAATTAACACTTATTAATTTTTACGGTAGAATTTTAAATAGAGTGATAATTATTAAAAATCTGGCATAAGTCTGCCTTTTGCCAGTTCAGCATTTAGAGACTTTCACCTATGGAAAAGTTCTATTTTTGAGTAGCAGCCCTAATAGCAATGAAACTGAATAAGGATAAATTTAAATTAGTCAGAAAACCATCACGCAGAAAACCACCATCAAACCCCACCACTCCCAGAGGATGGTGTTTAAACTGCCTCTGAGATTTCTGAAGGAAGGACACTGCTCTGCATTGATCTTTATAGGAAAGCCAATAGCCTGGAGAAAGATAGATTATTGTTCATAACATCTATAAGAGTTTTTATCAAAAAGTATCATACTGACAGGGCATTTGAGGTTAAGCTCCTGATTTTCATTTCCCCTCTAGCCTATTTCCAATTGCGGGGAAAGCTGGATAAAGAACAGAGATGTCCCTGTGAATGCATGAAAGTCACAAAGCAAAATAAAGGGAGTAGCACTTTCCCCTGTGCCTGGAAACCACTCAGCCTTACAAGAAACAACCTCAGCCAGAATCCTGCATATAGCCATGACTTGTCCACTTTGTATCTGATAGGAACAGAGCTTGTTTCAAGACAGAGACCCCAGAAGTACAGATCGTTTTAGAGCAGGGTGTCCGATGTTTTGCAGAACCCAGAAAGGACAGTGGTACCATCCCTTCATGCTACTCATCCCTTCCCAAGAGCTCCCTGTGACCTTTAATTCCCCTACAGGCAAGCACCAGAGGCTTCATTTTAGCAATGCCGTGAACAACTCCTCAACCAGCACAGCAGTTTCAAGTACTGCTTCAGAGCCTAGACCCCTCCTGGGAATCAAGAGCAACTCTCTGGACAAGATACAGAATGGTACAAAAAGCCAGACTGATGCTTGGTACAACAGCAGCTAGTGGATGGTGATTAAGGGAAAGCAAGAGGGCCGCATAATAAAGAAAGGTAATTTTCTTTTTTTTAACACACAAACTTGCTGAATTTAATTATTTATCCTGTTACAGAAGAACACACTGTCAGGTACATGCTCTACCTTCAAAGCAATAGCGTAAGAAAGTAGTGCTCAAAGTGCTGGGAAATGTTTTGCTGATGGGGAAATCAAGTTGTCATAGGAATCAGAGAATCATGGAATTGTTTGAGTTGGAAGGGACCTTAAAGGTGATCTAGTTCTGACCCACCTGCCACGGGCAGACACCTCCCACTAGACCAGATTGCTCAAAGCGTGGCCTTGATCGCATCCAGAGATGGCACAAATGAGGGACCATAAAAAAAAAACCACCACAACAAAACATATGTGGAGCAAAACCCTATTCAGAGCACTGTTAATTCTTAAAGCAACTAATTAACAGAACACTAAAAAAACCTGCATTTCTACAGCAGCTTCTGCCCTTATGAACAGTCACAAATTGAAACCCACCAAAGTTCAGCGAAGGAGATATTTTTCCCATTTTACAGCTAGGGATGCTGAGGAACAGAGCAGGGAAATGCTGATCATCCTCTCTTGCATTTGCATGTCTCCTTATACTCCCTTGCTTCCTCTCTAGAAAGCATGGAATGGAGACAAGAAACTTCCTCCCAGGCAGGCTGTGCCTCTGGGTAGGTGCAGAATCAGCAAGCCAGAGATACGATGCACTGAGAACCACCAGGAGTCTCACAAGAGAGCAGAAGATTACTCCTGTCACCAGAAAGGGAGACAGCTGCCAACAGCTGCAAGGTACAACGCTCTACATATGGTAACACACACAAAATCTGCACAGGACAATAAACACGCCATGTTCCTTACCCTGGAGCACCCATGAGACGTAGCATCTCAGAAGGAACAAGTCCTTTTTCTACTTGACATGTTGGGTAACATAGGAATAGTTTGAGAACATAATTAGCTGGAACCTCACTCTTCTGTGAGACTCCATGGGTGACATTTGCCTCCCAGCCAGGGCACTGCTTCAGAGCTCCTCTACTCTTGCATTTTCATTTAAGCATATTGTGTATTTTTTTTTTATGAAAAAGAATGATAACTTTAAATGGTGTTCTGTTGTTTTTTTAAAAAATATACCATTGAGATCTATGGGTGGAAGGGGCTTTCCTTTTCATAGGAGCAAAATTCTTTGCATAGATATGCATTTAATTCATTGAGAGTAAAACCAGGCCTCAGTTCAACATCTTAAAGGATGTCATTGAGGAATTACAGGATAATTGTCATTCACCTGCAGTTCCAACTGAAGGACTGGGGGCAAGGGGAGTGGTTTGGTGGGTATTTTTGTTTTAACAACACAAATTATACTAAGGGCATCTAAAATGAGCCTAAATTCCCCTGAAGTCCTCAAGCCTAGTGTTTGTTACTAGCTGAAGTCAGCTTTAGTAAATAGGGCCATTCAATGCCATTCTAGGGAACACTAGGCTAATAGAGGTAGGTGGAGCTTAAACGAGACTAATAGTTCCTGATATCCACACCCCATTAATTCTGGCATTTGGATTACTCTAAAAAAGCCACTTCTATCTACTGGCAGTTAATTGCCATAGCCCAGTGTGGAAAGGGTTCATGGAAGACCTGAAACAATGGTGAATCTCAAAGCACAGTTAGAAGATTTTAACACAAGAATTGCCAACCACTTGCTATAATAGCCTGATGTCAGTAAGGAGTAATGATGCAACAAGGTGGAGGACAGAGGACACCAGGACTTGTGGGCAGCAGGAGACTTAACTTCAAGGACAGGAGGAGACCCGCAACCTGGTCTAGTGGAAGGTGTCCCTGCCCCTGGCAGGGGGTCTGGAACTAGATGATATCTAAGGTTCTTTCCAACACAAACCATTCTATGATTGTTCCTGGTTGCCGTCATGTCTAAAGTATCACAATCTTCTGCAGCAGCTGCTGTCAGGAATGCTGGACCATCACAAGTACCTCCAAGTTCTCCTCTCACTAATGGCACAGGTCAGATTGAGTCTTAGTCCATATCTTCAAGTTCAATAACACACACTGATGCTACCTAACAGCCTCCTGAAGTGATTGCTGCAGCTGTGGTCAGCAACACTACATCTTGGGTGTGTAGGTAACAACTTCTCTCTGCTCAGCCTAATCATAAAATCATAGAATCACCTAGGCTGGAAAAGACCTCCAGGATCACCCAGTCCAACCTTTGTTGAACATCTCCCTAACCCCTACACTATGTCTCTAAGTGCCACATCTACCTGTTTTTTGAACACCCCTCCAGTAATGGTGACTCCACCACTTCCCTGAGCAGCCTGTTCCAATCACTAGTAATCACTACGGTGTTAACTCTCATGAAACATAATAATCCTCACAAACTCCATTTTCCTCCATTCTAGGAGGGATGTATTTGTCCTGGCCTTTTTCTAGCAAATATTTAGCATCCTATGTGCACATATTTAAGAAAAGTTCCTAACAAATCACTCAACTGAAAATAATTTCCCCCGAGGAGGGAATGAGAGAACAAATATGTGCCAGATGCGAGTCACACTGTTCACTGCACTCCTGGAAGGCACTCAGATAAAGCAATGCTGAGAACTGTGGAGGAATCTAGGTGGGACACAATTACCCATGTTACATTAAATTAATTTTCATTCTGTTTTCCTACCCAGCTCATTGCTGCAAAAACAGAAGTTTCATGAGGTTTCATGGAAGTGGTTTACAAAGTGAAAGGATGGCAGAACAAGGTAAAGAAAAGTATTAATACCAGTTTTGTTGTTTATATTCATCTTTTATCTTCATCTGTTTCAAAACTTTCACATACCAACAGCTTTTAATGAGATTTTCTGATTATTGTTATAAAAATACTAGTGCTACTTTTTAAATCTACTTTGTGGGAGTTTAGCTTTAGTTGGTCTCAGACAATGACTGCAACCTTTTCACCCCGACAGATTCACTTTAGGGAAGCCATTTGCACAAAACTGATTTCTATGGTACGTAAATATTTTATCTGTTTCAATGGAAAATACACTGGATCTTTTTGGAATTTGTGCTTCAGGATTTTTAAATTTAATTTTGGAATGTTAACATTTCACTCTATATTACTTCTACTTTTCTATTTTTACATGGACTTACCATGGGATCAATTGCAAATAAAAATTTAGTTGAAGAAAATCATTTGGGACAAAAATATGAGGTTGGAATAAAATACTGTTTTATTGTAAATCAAAGTTACAATGAAACAAATACACTTTGAAACACCATGGGCTAATATAAAAAGTATTTAAAAATTTGATTGTAAGGAAAAAAAGAATGAAACTCAAAAATACCTGATTTTCTACAAGAAAAAAATTCAGATATTATTTCAGAGGAATTTGGAGAGGAAAAAAAAAGAAGAAATGTCTACATTCCCTGTGAAAAATACGTGCTGAAATAATCCACCTCTCCCAAACGGAGAGAGATTTCTGATTAGACCATGGGCTTTTCTGTGTCTCAGTCACTGAAGCTGTGAAATGCAATACAGAAACACAACATCTATTCCCTGATACAGTTACTATGATAATAAGGTGGCATATAAACTCCTTGGATATATGCCAGTTCCTTCTAGCCATACTCACCTGCTCCCAACAGCAAAATGTTTACTGATAATAATTACAAACTGAGATTATCAAAGCTGCCTGAGGGATTTGGATACCCATGGGAACTGACAGTACCGAAGCTCCATGCCTATGGGTTTTACCGAAGCTCTGACTGATTGATTTCTTCCCCCACCCCAGCAACATTTCAAGTGCGTGCATGCAGAACAGCAAGAATATTTACAGAGATAACAACATTCCTCATGTCGGCTAGGAAGAAAACCCCATTGTGCTAGAGACTGTACAAGCAGACAGTAAATGAGAATGTCCACTCCAAAAAACCACATTACTGCAGTTCTTGTACACACCTTTGAGCAGGGAAAATTCCCCACCAGCACCATGCAGAAAATTTTCCATTTGAAAGCACGTGAAGAAGCACACGAATTCCAACAGCCTGTTCACAGGACCTTCCTCTGTAACTGTGAAAGTAACTTCTTCCTGCTCCTTCCAAAAAATCAAATCTCAATCAAAATGCCTTTCTAGATTATCACCTTCTTAGTACAGTATCTTCTCCTTCCCCATCAACAGAACTGTTGATGTTGGTTTTGTAGCTGGTAAATAAATCAGCTGTTGTCAAGCCAGATAAGATTTTTCCATCAGGTAGAGATACAGAGTTTTCCACGCAGCAGTGTGGGAAGGGCAGTGACTCATAGCACTGTCCTTTGCTAGAATAAAAGCTTCCTTGATGAATAACAGTGTCAAAATGGTGATGCCCAGAGGTGAAGTAGACAAAGTTTTGCTCTTGTCTTGTGTTTTTATTCTGATTCTTTAGCCCTCCTTCTCCAAACCCAGTGGCGATAAACACAGAAAAGCCTAGAAAAAAATTCCTCCTGGCAGAGCGAAAGGGAGGGGTGCTGAGAGGGACAGGGGGGCCAGCACTATACTCCCAGCTGAGGCAGGTTTTCCACTTTTCAAATGCACGAATCCTAGCTCAAATCTTCAGCGATAGCCCAGGCTCTAGCTACCTCAGAGACTCATTTCCTACCAGTCCTAAAAGAAATGAGGGAGGCAGTGCCCCTCAGAGAGCTGAGAGGGCTCCAGGTATATAAAGCAATTAGTCTGCAGACAGCTTTCATTGCTGTTCCACCGCAGACCCTCCTACTCAAGACGACCTGGGATGCTACATTGGGTGTAATTAACCCTGTGCCCTGACCGTTGGCACAACCCAGTCACACTGTTTCACAGAAGTCTTTGTCACATGCTGAAGGCTGATGGAGTTTTGTGCTCAGTTCTGACGCTCATATGCTTTCACCCTCCTGCACTGTGGCTATTTCAATTTAATGGAGAGGGAAAGAGCTCTCCCACAGCAGAAAATGCCTTTTAATCAATTATTTCTGTTTCTTATTCTTTTGTTACTGCTATGGATTTTGGAAGCTTCTTGCTGCAGTTACACAGTCCTCTGATTCTGGAGGCAGGCAAACCTTCTCCAGGGCAGCAAGCGAACAAATTAATCAGCTTCTGCTTCAACCAAAGAAGGGGCAAGAGGGAGAAGGTTGGAAGGAACTAGACTGCCCACCCTCAGCCTTGTGTCCTACTTCACTTCTCCTCTTTCCAAGCCAGGACCCAGGGAAGGCTTGCGTTTGTCTCTCCTCTGCTTTTCTTGCAGAACACACAATGGCTGCTAGGTAAGGGAATAAAACCATTTTCCTCTATGTAGGAGCAATTTGCTTAAACTTCCCAGACTCTCAGAGGGTAGGTAAGTGATTAGATCCTCTCTTTGTTCTTTATTGCTTGGGACATTTGCATAAAAAGAGACTCTTTGTTATTTAAACACTCATCTGCTCCCACTGCTTAGTCCCATTTTGAAGTTATAATCCTCTGTTAGCTACGTGTCAATCACAGTGCTAGAGGGATGGCCTGGAGGCAAGACTCTGCAGCGGAAGAGCCCGCATTTGAGGCTCCATATGCATGGGGACCTGCAAGCATGAGGATCCTCCTTTTTCAGTGGATGGGTTTGAAGCCTGGGACCAATATTGTTATCACTATTATTGTACCGGAGCTAAGAAGGTTGATATGGAGGTAAGCAAACCTCTCGAAGAGCTGGCAGAGCATTGCGTGATTACCGCCTCCCCCCAACAAGCAGCACCGAATAGTGCTAGAGCAAAGTGCATCCAAAGCACCTGGGACATAGTGTAGGACATTGCAAGCACGAGTTAGAAGCATGTTTTTCATAACCTCAATGACCTTGTTCAGAGGGAACAAACAAGGAGCGTTACTGGCTAGATCTAAAGATGTCTTGTCCAGCACGAGCAAGAAAAACTACATTTTCCTTACATGCAAACAGAAAGAGAAGCAACTCCTATGAAATCAGTGGCATGAAGTCAGTGAGAGACACAGAGCAGACCCCCTGAGTGCTGCTGGAAGCAGAAGTTTCTAAATTACTTTTTTAAAGCCTAGTAAATATTTATTCTGTATTTCATTTCACACAGGAACACTGGATAAACCTGGTTTTCAATATACAGCAGAAACAGATTCTGTCCTGTTACAAGGAGATGAAATGGCTTTGTTATTTTATCCGGTATTCCTTTGTTCAAGTAAGGAAGGAACAGAAAGCTTAATTAAATGCATTAGTAATCCCAAGGTAGTTAAATGTCAATTGGTCATTATAATACGGAGTGCAATAAAAGCCTAAATAATGTCTGAAATATAAATGTAAGTGTACACATCAGAATGGGTAAAGTTTTTTCTGCTAAAAGGTGGCGATTTTCTTCTGGAAAACTGCCCCCATTCTATATTTTTCTCTTTTTTCTTTTCATTAGGATTTCTATAGACATTTGCTAAAATAATTTGCAAAGTACTGGTTTTGAATTAATATTATTATACCATGCTTGGCACATCTTATTTCTGAAAATAAAAAACCTTAGAATAGCATTTGTTTTGCTCAAAGTTTTGCAGAGTTTTTCACCAGAATCTAATTCTAAAAATTCAGAATAAATTTAATCACAAAATTGTTGCCCCCTCTTTTGACTAGTGCTACATATACATGTTACAGCATCTAAAAATCCCCTTCTCTAGACCACTGTCAGGATAGAATTTGAATGATGATCCCAGAGAAGAGTCATGGAGGATTTCATTTGACATGAAATTGTAGTCTCGTGAGTGGCAAAATCCTCCAGGATGGGGGCTATAGAAGTATGGGAAGAAAGGGATTTTAGCAACTGATAGTTATCCACCAGTTCTTTCCTTTCCAATTCTACTACAGACACAGAAGGCTTTTGGGGGGAATGAGGAAAAATGTTGGCCTTTTAGGTGATTCTTAGGAAAGAAGAAAATTGCTGGCCTGGAACTGACCTCTTCTAGTTAGGTGCAAGCAAGTGCAACACAGGAAATGCTAGTACGCTACACAGTCCCAGAACACCACTTTATCCTAGTTTGTAGAAGACACTTTTCCTCGTGGGAGGAGGTACTTGCCTCGTCCCAGTGTCCCCATTTAAGCTCAGAGAAAGCACTCCATTTTGAAGTAGATTTGAACAAGATGGAGTTGGAGCAATGGTTTAGTAGCACTAGTCCATAAAGAAATTCTGTCCATCCTCTTTCAATTTTGTACTTCAAATTACATATAATCTTTTGCTGAGTTGTAGTGAATTTGCCCTTTTCAAGTAGGTTATAAAGAACATCTACTGGAAAGGGTTAATAAGGCAAAAGAATACTTAAAACACTTGACAAAAGCTACACAACATATTAGGATTTTTTATTCACTATCAGCTGATCTAACCACTAGTGTTCACTGCCTCTGAAATAACAAACAAGCCATGAAATTAAAAATCCTCTGTGCCCTACCTTTAGTACACTAAAGAAATCAAAGGATTCCCACAGAGGCTTAATTCCTTACTGATAAAGGGAAATGGCTTTTATTCAAATATTCTTTTTGAAGGGAAAATCCTGTATTTGGCGTGAGGAAAAAAAACCACATAGCATGACTGTTGTGATTTAGCTAAAAATATACTGACTCATAAAAGGTACAAGCTTGGCATAGCTCCTTCAAAAGTTAAATATTCTTGTCCCACAGAGGAAAAAAAAAAAAAAAAAAATCTAAGTACACCTTGATCCCAAGAGTAGTTCTAAATTATTTTGGAATTTAAGAGTCATATAATGGCAGTAAATTTCCAGTGCTAGAAAGTGTCTAAAATGGTGTCCTGGTTTGAGCTGGAACAGAACAAGTTCTTGTCAAGAAAACTTGAAATATGACTAAATTTTACATCACCTGACCCTGGGCAGTCCAGGAACAGTCTTTTTCACAGTGCAGCTTATCCACTTTTATCAGTCATGCCTGTTTCCACGTTCAACCTAGTCCAGTAATGAGCACATTTCTACCTTCACACAGCATTGCACTGTCTCCCTGCACCTTTCTTCATGCAGGAGACTCATACAGTGATGCTGGTGATGTGCGCTGAACATGGGCAGGATGCTCAGGGAAACAGAAATAACCTTTTAATACACAGAGAACTCTTGACTAGAAGCTTCTTGCATCAAAGGAAATGGACTATTTTTTCACAAGAAAAAATAACAAGATAAATTATCCAAATATGTTGTGGAAGGAGGCAATAAATTCAGATCTCCAGCATCCATTTCCTGATGTACGAGTGAAATCAACTACCTACAAATTTGCAAATGTGTCCAGCTGCTCTGTAAGATCTACCTTCCATGCCACCACTGATGACTGATTGGCAGAGTGACAGGACTCCTTAATTTCCTGAACTCTTCTGCTATTCAGGGCTGCTGCACCACTTTGAGCCTTCGGTTGCACAAGTCTGCTTTGTAGGAGCTGGACTCTGACACACCTGAATGACATACAGAAACCTGGCATGAAGAAGGCTTCAAAAACCTCAGATCAAGCTGACTGAAGTGGAAGGGAAAGGAGGCACTACTAAGCTGAGAAAATTTAGGCACAGGAGCTCAATGGCTGGACACGCAGTAAGGATAAAGCAAGAATGATATAACTGATGTTTCACAGAAGCCAAGGAAAGCCATTATCTTGGAGATCATGCCCTGGGATAGCCCTTGCACAGCCCTGCCATGTGCATAGCTGTAGGATTTAGCATGTATATTTAACCATTTTAAGAAGAGCTTTGGGATCTCATAGGAAGGTTTTATGGTACTAAAAGTCATTACAAGAACTACTCAGCACATCCACACATCACAGGTTTGCACAGCAAAATACAAAGCTGAATTACAGGCAAGGAAAGAAATCTTAGTATATCTTTTCATCATCACGAGTGCCTAAATTCCTTGTGACTTTACAAGCAGACTTGGACATAATCTATTCCAGTCACATTTCCTCCATCTGAGTTCAGGAGGACTATCATGTCGTCCATTTGACAAGTCCCAAGGCGTGCATGTAATGTGTCTATGGTAGAAAAGCAAAACCAGAAATCCCCTCCACTGACCAGCTCAGCTGAGATGAAATCTGAGCCAAGACAAAAGGCACTCCAAGGAGCACCACACAGCTAGGGAGAGTATTTGCCTGCATACAAAGAACTAATACTGAAACAAATAGAGAAGTCTGTTTTAGCTGTGTAATGTTGAAATATTAATAATGTTGGCAGAGCGAGTGCGTGAACCTATGATTTTACAAAGTGTGGCTGAATATAGTGAAGGCAAACATTGAATGAGTAACTAGAAAATTCATTTCTTTAACTGTATTTTCTGATGCCTGTAGTCAGGCTCGCAGATAGTTTATTCCATTCTGCTTCTATAGTTGGAACAGATTTTCCATAAACAACCTAGGTGGATTAGGCAGTTTTTAAGTTTAGGGAAATGTATTTTTAAAACCTAGATAATTTCATTTCCAACTATGAAGGCATATCTACTGAGCTGAGAACTAGGGGACATGCTTGGTTTCATCAGGGAAAGAGGTTTGACTCTAGGATCTACAGAGTATAAGATATGGCATAATCATTCTGAATTAACTTCTTACAACAGCCATGTCAAAAGAGTTTGAATAGAGACCCCCAGTATAAAACAGAGTAGGTCCACACAACTGCCACTGATACCATTTTCTGTGTACATCTTCCTGCCTGTATTGCTTGCACATAAAATCTTGCGTGAAGGTCTCTCTGCAGGGTGTTCAAGAAAAAAATACATATTTGTCATTCCATTCCAATGTTAATCTGAATTCCTTTTGAGGAGGGAAAATATCAGTCGCAGAATAAGGAAAAGCAGAAAGTCAAATCGCATTATGTCATCAGTGAAAAATGCCTTGATCAATGCAATGGAACCTTAACAGTTGCATACAGTTAAATACTTCTGAGCACCTCAGCAACTGTATATAGTAAATTCATCGGGTGCATCATTGAACTTAAAAATAATTCATAAAAGAACTACAGCAACAGCGGACCCAGGTATCAGGTTATCAGTGATTTGAGCCATACGCTTTAGGCAGGCATTAAAGACTGCATACATCAGACAATAAGATAACATATTGTTTTCTTTCATACCCTAAACTGCAGGTAAAGGGCTGGGGTTCAGTTCCTTCTTTTACCTATTGATATTTGAACTCACATTTCTCAAGGATGCCTCAAACCACCAAGAAAGCCACAAGTTCCCAGGGCTCTTGCTCACCAAATGTTGTATCTGGGCTGCTCAGACTACACAGGGTAGAGACATGTTCCTTCCCTTGCTGAATAAATAAGGATGATACGTGAAGTGCAACTGCTGAAGCAGGAGTTCCCACCTTCATGAATACACACCAAAAGCCTGCCTACAACCTCGTTGGTAGGGAAGTCTTCCATGAAACAATTAAAGCAAGTTTGAACCCATTCATCCAGAGGAAGGGATTGAACTTAAGTCTTTCAGACCATAGGCTGTAAGGAAAAATTTCTTTTTAAAGTAATCTTCTACAACCATGAAGATAAAGGTCTAAGCAATTACATAATGATCAAAGATACATTTCAATTTTTCTCTTTTTTTCTCTTTTACTTACAATGGCAGTGAATAAAAGAGGATTTTAGGAGGATTTTGTCAAAAGTGGAATTTCGTAAACTTACATATACCTGTAAGCGTACACAGCTGTTTGGCTACAAGAATTTGGCATTTGCTTCTACAGAACAGTAGAAAGCTCACTATGTATATATCAATTTTCTTTTTCTTTTTAATCGTTTGCTGCTGACCACAGACAGTCCTCTGCATGGAGAGGTCTGCAGACTGTCTTTATATATCCATTTTGTTATTCTTACATCAGCAGTAAACACGATGGGTTGGGAAACACCATGGCACTGATATTCACTTCAGCTGGAAGATGGAGTTCATAGACCATTATCCTGCACCACGGTTGTAGGGTTATATCTGCTGCTTGCCCTTAATCAGGCTACAAGTCCACAAAGCCATGTCAGCTAGTTTTAAGTCTGAGAAAGCAACACAAAAAGGCCACATGCAATTTTGAGACGCACAAAGAGGATCTGTGACTGTTACTGTTGGAATGCAGGCCACCTACATCCCTCATTTTCACTGTGACCTAGAGGTAAATGGAGTTCCTCCCTCTCTCACATGGGGAAATATAAAGCAGAAGATTACAGTTATTACAACCACCTCGTGTTTGAAACAAAATTCAAAGGCTTGTCTCCTTTAATCAATCTTCCAGCAGACTAACAGGGCTGTAAATTTCACTTTCATGGAACCAAAGCACTAGGGCTAAATCAGTTTTTCTCTTTGTTCCCCTTCTCAAAGAAAAGCCCAAGTGAAGGTGCTTAGATGAGAAAGTTAACTAAACTGATGATATAAGCCACACTGCTTTCTCTGAGGAAAGCAAAAGGCAAAAAGTAATAAAATATCTTGGCTTCAATACCATATGCTGGCGAAGCACATTCAGCAGTTTATTATAATGAATATTCAGCAATCTCTGGATATTGTGGTATAGCAAAGTACCTCTGTCAGGGGAGCCATTTCCATGGCTGAGGTGAGAAAATAATAGAAGTCCGCTTGGCAGAGGTAGCCACAGACATGTTAATTCAGAGCACATAGATCTCCCTGGGGAGTGTCCGGTTGGAGATTATTAATGAGTACATTAATGAGTCTGCAACAGAGCAGGGAAGGAGCTTTTAACATACGTGTTGCAAGCAACCCTTGGAATTAAAGGTTCAAGGAAAAAAAATTTTAAAGAGGAATAAAGAAAAGGAACATTCACAAACAAGAATAAGAGCAGAGAGTTGTTTAAATATTTTGTGCTATTGAATGGCATTCACAAACATACACAGAAATGCCTGGTTTTTTTTTTCCACAGAGCCAGTCACAGGCAGCAAAGAGCCCAAAATTGCACAAACAGGAAGATAGTTGCAGAAGCATTGCTAGCATGAAGCCACCTGAAATGTCTGATTTCTTTCACCGTCTTCATAATACTCAAGACATAATTTAGTCTGGATTTCTTCCAGTCCAGATTCTCTATTGATATCATGGACTTTAAATGGGCCCTGAAACACCAAGAAAAATGGAGGGCACAAGACCTGGTCAAAGGGAACAACTTGCAAACAACTTTAGGGCAGATTGTAACAATTCACTGCAGTTTTTTTAAAAAGTGTGCTTACCTCTACAAATTTTAAGAACTAAATTTATTCCTTAGATTGCTATGGTTTAACCCTACCTTTATTCTGTACATGTAGCCCCTTCCAGCAAAAAGCACTAATCTAACTGTTTAATTCCCAGAAGTACAAGGTAATGGCCCATATGCACTGGAGACTGAAAAGAAACTGTGTTTATTAGTGTCCGGTGGGCTGCAGTAGGAACTTTATTAGAAAATAACAACTATTACACAGTATCTGACAGAACTTTCTAGCTCGGGGTCCTGTCTCTGGCAGCCAAGGCAGACAAGATATATCTGATGCTACAGAAACCCAAAACATTCAGAACTCAAACACCTTCTCCCCCTCTAGAGCATCACATAATCACTATAAATTTATTGCCATCTCCCTCTGTCCCTTATGATTTCTTTGCATGGTGGCTGCATGGCAGTTTTTCTTGTACTACTGCAAGTCTCCAGGTGTTGATGCAGCCTCTCTCATTTCTATTTTGCTGTCCTGAGCTGTACAATGTCTGCTTTCCAGAGAGTGACAAGCCTCCTGACTACAGTGACATGGCTGGATGTTTAGCCCAGTAGGTGCAGAAGCAAAAGCTACAGTTGCCTGATAGACATTCAGCTCTACAGAAGTTCAGCATCCCATTTCTTCTGTCTTCTGCCTCACTATTTTGTGTAACCATCTCATAACATGAGGACTTTAGCCTCATTTATTTTGCACTGGTCCTTTTTTCTTCCTATTCCTTTCTTTTTGTACAAATCAGCTTTTAGCCCCTTTTTCCCTGAAGGAAATATAAGAAAGCACAGTCATGCACTGCTTTCCTAGAGAAGAAAGACATTTTCTGCATTACTCTCATGTCAATTTTCAAGCATTGCACAGGAACCGGAGCAATATAAACTAGCATTCCATCAGCTCAGGCACATCCCCAGAGGTTGGGATATTTGTAGAGTTAAAGATAGCTATTATCAATAAGAAACTGGCCTCCCTTCCCCCCCTCACTGTACTCTCAGAACATCTCTGGAAACAGCTCAGTGTTGCAGAGAGACATGACTTCAGAGAGTAAATTGATTACAAGTAGGAGTTTGTGTTGAATCAAGACGGATAGGAAGTATAGGGAGAGACTGGAGGTAGCTGCAGGATTCTCCTGGAACAACAAAGGGAGATATCTGGGCAAGTTCTGCACCCCACCCCTGCAATGGTGCCTCTGCAAAGCACCAGATGAATTCCACAATGCGGCAATCCACCCTGCCAAGCCTACTGCCCAGCAATCCCGGCAGCACAGATAGCTCCAAATGGAAAGAGGCATCTGCCACCACTCAAACTAGATCTCACCAACTTTTCTTAAATGGCTGAGAGGTAGAGAGAGAAATATTTTCCTTGTTGATACATTTGCTGAGCTACAAGACACCTTGAGAAAGAAGAGGACCGAACTGCAAGCTGAAGGTGCTGGACTAACACTAGAGCTAACCAAGGTACTTGGGAAGGGTTCCCATCTCTCAAGCCTGGAGGTACCAGGGATGTGCAAAGTGAGAGACTTTCTCCACCCAAGCACCAAACACTGGTTTAGCACAGGCACTGTTCCACAGAAGTGACCTTGAGTGTGACATACTTCATCACTGGCAACTGCCAAGGTCCAACCTTTTCTGTCCTACATACCAGAAGTTTAAACCCGTATGAAGACTGTGAGAAGACAGCTTCAAGCATGTGCAGGGGAACTCTGAAAGGACCCTTGTACACGTGTTCATGCTGCTTGACAGGTTTTCATTGCTACTATTACCCATACTAGCCACATAGACGCACAAGAACCCCAGTAACACCTGCACAGCTTTGTTACGCAGTCCTACCTACCACAAGGCTCGTGCTTTGCCAGCCAGTGAACCTGTGCTACAGTCCCATCGTCTGTCACAGGCCAGAGGCACTCCAAAAGACACCATAACCTGTGAGCTGGCACTCAGTAGTCCTGTTAATGCAGCAACATGGAGACTAGCGCCAAACTGCTGCAAAATGTCTGACAGATACAAAGATCCAAGCAAGTTAATCTAAAGCTGCCTATGCTGCAGCACGGACAAATCCAGAGAAATAGCACCACAGGGAAACATATGCAGCATTGCCACCATCTAGGAGGACAGTGAAGGGTGAAGTAGCTGTCCCATTTCTGTGCAGGACTGAGCCTCAAACGCAGAATTCACATGCTCAGCAAACAACTGAAAAAAAGAGCAACAAAGTATGGGGCTGCATGTTACTGATTTATCTGCAACCTGCACGTTAACAGCATCGTTTCCAAAGCCCATCTGGCCTACCAGTTAGTTCTGGCTTGAACATAGCCTCTCCTTTCTTCAAAACAGAGGAGGAGGAAGGTGCAAGAGGAAGGATCTGTGGTCAAGATAGGTTTTTACATGTGCAACTAGGGTAGGGAAATAAGGCCAATAAGGACAACCAGTGCTGGCAGAGCATCAGAAGCAGCATCAAGTCTTTGGTAGAGATTTTTTTGTACTGGACATGAAAGGAACGTGCCAGCGAAAAGCTGTCAGATCAACATCCTACATTCCTGTCCAGAGTTGTGAGGGTTATTAGCTATCCCCAAGCCATACCAAGAACAGGTATGCAATAGGGTTACAGATCTGAACAAAAGCTTTCTGAAATTACTTGGTAGGACTCTTGTTGCTTGTGAAATCAACCACTGTAGACCTAGGATGATGACGGACAAAAGACAGCGTCACCAATCCTCTGTAAAGGTGTCTGGGTACACATATATCATGAATGTACTCTCAATCATGGTAGAAAAAAACATGCCTTAACACATGGGAGTTCAGCAAGATTACCATGGGAAACTCCACTAAACCTCCTGAGCTTATGGCCCTGAGATGTTGCAGAGAGGAATAGGGGTATGCCTATGGAAGAGAGAAGGCTGCAATGAGGTATACAAGAAAAATTTCTGTAAATCACTTGCCTTTTACCAGTCCTGCTGAGAGGCCACATCTACATTGGATTCAATTCATACTTGAGGTTCAACTAACAGAGCAACTTTGTCCAAACTCTCTTCCATGGAGACAGGCCAGCACCTCCAAGAACACCATATGATGGAAGAAGCACTGAGCTGTACGTGCTGCTTCATACAGTCAGGTTCAGTGGGTGTGAGACCAGGAAGCCAGCCTCACTAGAAGGAGCACTAAGGTTTATGAACTCTCTATTTCCCAGTTACACGTATTGCCTGGTTAAATCAGGGAGTTTGTCAGTTGCTTTATGCCACTCCTTTCAGCAGAGTTTTGCACAAATTCTAGCATTTATCTGCTGAGAAAATCTAGTGTTTCTGTAGCACTGAGGGAGCCCAGCTGCATACCAACATATCTGTTGAAGTTGATACTTGCTACCATAACGTTTTTTTTTTACCTCTATGAGGAGCAATTCCATGACTCAGAGCTGCCAAAGGCATTTTCCAGTTACCAGGCTGTTTTTTGGGAGTCTTGATGCTCCTGAAGGAGTGAGGTAGAAGACAGGAGGTCATTTATGCCACAAGCATATTCCCCACCCCTGGAAAACTATTTTGTGAAAAAGAACTTCTGCCAAACTTTGTCACACGTCTAATATTACCAGCCCCTCTCAGCTTCACGCTCTAGGTCTCTATGGGGCTTCTCTGAACTATGTGAGTAATGTAGGAGGCTGTGTCAGGTGCTGCTGTGAGATACTGTGGAAGGCATTCAGCTGTGACAGCAACAGGAGCTGTACAAGTGCAGCTAATTGAGTAGCCTTATGGGTATTTATGTTACCCATAAGGCCCCACAAGCTTCAGTAGTGGTGTCAAATCAGGTCACAGTGCCAAGGAGAGCAGCATGAGGATTTTGGTCCTTTCCAGGCGTTAGTGATTGAACAAGTGCGTACGTGTGTCTGGCACCTCATGGGAAGCTGAGCTTTAATGGGTTGGGAGAGAACCCTGTTCAACCTGCTGAACAGAGACTTTCCCTTCCCTCCCCTCCACACAGAACAATGTGACATCTAGATGTTCCTTCTGACTACTCCATCAGGGCCAGTTACAACCACACAGGCTCTCTGCAGATCAGAGAGTAGCTGTCTCCTTGTGAGGAGGACCAAGAAGAGAAGGAAACAGAAGAGAAGAAAACTCCCATCCAGGCTGCATACGTTGGCTCTGGCCAAGCCCTGTGTTCTAACCCACTTTCTGCAGTCTTATTAAGCCTCCTGAGCTTCTGCACAAGAAAGACCTAAGCAGCACTGAGAAGAGCAGGAAAGAGATATATGAGCAGTAGCATGAAATATATATATACCATCAAGTAAAGTGATGATAGATGGAAATGTGTTGAACTGATCTGTATGGAAATGTAAATAGGGCTATAGAGTATACCCCCACCCCAACTGTGCTGAGAGACAAAGGAACAGGCAAACCACAGGGGAGCAGAATGGCCTTGAAGATAAGGGAGCTATGTGTCTGCACAAGATGCTAACTGGTTGGGACCCCTGGTGTTGCCGAATGCAACAGGAGCCAAAAGTACACCGGTGGGGAAAGCACAGCCGCTTGTAGGAAAGCCTAATGTATATGTACGTACTCTGTCTATAATAACCAACTGCTGGTAGTACAAGGTGTGGGTATTTGGTGGAGAGATCCTCTACCCACCCAGCGCTGTAATAAAAGAATACCTGCTTGATAAACTCTGCTGTGAGTCTTATCAGGTTTGTCCCTGGGTCAGTGAAGAGGGAAATTGTTCCCCATTTCTCCCAGCATACAAAGTGGAAACAGACTAGCAAGTGCAAGGTTCAAAGCAGATCTGAGAAGAAGCTTCCTGTAGCACTTTGTTGCAAGCTATGAAACTGCTTGCCACAGGAGGTTCAGGATGCCAAATGCTTACCAAGATTCAGAAGGCAGCTGGACAAGTTCAGAGGAACAAAGTCACGTCGAGACAAAGATATTACGTCTGGATTAAGCAGCTGCTGAGCTGCAAACCAGTGGAAATCCTTCTTGTGTTTTTTTAACCCTCCCACAAGCATCCATTTCTGATACTGGGGGAGACCAGCATTTCATGTCTGGACCTTTCTCTGGCTCAGAACAACTGCTGTAGGATCAGCCAAGGAACAGAAAGCACCACAGCTCTGCAGGTCTCAGGACAGCTACAGATGTTCAAACAGGCCAGGGAGAGCTTGCAGAGCTTTCCAACTGCCATACCTATGGCTGGCCATTGGGCTGAGGCTCTGTGGAGAAGTAAATATGTAAGGGATGGTTAGAAATTTCCACAGAAGAATGCTGCAAGCTAGATTTGCAAGATGAAGACTGCATACTGATGGGAGGCATAGGAGGAGAGGAATGATACCAGCTTGAGCTGTTATTAACTTATTTGATTTAAATACATTTTAAACAGACACTGCTACACTCAAGAAGACTTAAACTAAACTAAGCCGATTATACTGTGATCAATAACTTACATTTTTTTTTAAAGCCAGCTGTGAATCGTCACAGTGAGGCTTATACTTCTTTGACAAAAGCAGTTTAAATTTGCACTACCATTTCGAAGTCGGGGCCATATCCTGGCACAGATAAGCCTCAAGTGTCTCTGATGTTTCCTCTCTGCTCAGGGAGATTCCAATTACCGAGCCCCTACACACAGCTCAGCTCAGTCTCCACGCTGGCCACCTGCGGCTCAAACACACAACTCCTGCCACTTGAAAGAAAAACACCAAAAAAGCCTCGTTCAAAGAAAACCCTCCAGGCGGCTGTGTTTGAAGAGGCAGAGACAAAAGCTTTTGCAACTAGTGCAGTCTTCAGAGACCCTCCTGGGCACTCGACTAAATGACAGTTTTCCCTGGGGAAATCCATCTTTTTCTTCTCCCTTCAGTTTCTCCAAAGGACAACTTTGTTGGCAGCTCAACCAGGACTCAGCTCCAGCAAATAAAGTCCAAAGGCATGTTCCCCGCTATGGGAGGTTCTGCTCCTCTCCTTGCTGCACCGTACCGCAGTACACTAAGCACTCAACTGAAGTCCAACAGACGAGGGCCTCCCTGGAAAGCAATGCAATATCCAACAATAGCTGAAGCTGAACCTTGGGATCACTTCCACACAAGGCTCTTATTTCACTGAGGATGTCCAACTCTGACCTCACCCAGCCTGTGACTGGTTCCCAGAGCTAGTGTTGCTGCTGAGTCTGACTCAATGAAGACGTATGTGCACCTCACCAGTGTAAGTCCAATCTCAGCATCAGCGTACAAATGTCTAGGCATCCTAACTCACATCTGTCAAGCACAAATCCCTTTAAACCTTCTCCCTCCCAGAGTTCCTGATCTACAGAAAGCCTGCAGCAAAGCACAGGCTCTTTAGGTGAGGTAATACCTTTGCGATCTTATTCCCTCTTTGGTACAAATGTCACTTCACAACTTGAATAATTAGGCTTTGAATAGAACACTTTTTCTCTCTTAGCCCCTGCTTGTACCACACTCCATCCTGTTTTGGCCCTAATTACAGGCAATAATAAATCCAGCTAGACAGTGCTTTTCTGAAGAGCAATTTGGTTTGAATTTTGCCAGCACTAATGAGTTCATTAACAGAGGGATTTTCCCCTCTCCTTCCCCTCCTCTAATCTTTGTTTCCTTAAATAGCATCACACACATCAGTAGCTTTCCCAGGCTGCAGCAGGTGATGCCTCTCCCTGACCCATCTTCTCCCCTCCTCTGAGGGAAAGAGGGCAGAGTACTGCACCTCCCAACCTTTTCATTCTGTCAAAGGAGTAAGAAAGAAAGTCTGATTCATAACCATTTGTTAACTAGCACCAGGAGGATCACATATCAGTTCACAAGTGTGGCATATGGTAATCCTGGACTACTACTAGCCTGCCTGGTCAGAACTAGCACTGGGGCTTGGAAAGCAGTTGAGTGCTGGGGAACCAGTTTAGTTACTGGCCCAAACAGGAATAAGACAGCACATGAATCCTATAAAAACTTAGCTTTTTTGTTCACCAAAACAAAACTTTAAAATATCTGATTTATCTGCCAGAAGAAATCTTTCAAGTGGCCTCCAGGAAAAGTGTTCCACCTCAGTCTCTCCCGAGAGAAGCAAAGGACTGGAAAGGGCAGATGTTCTCAAAACAGCTTCTGCCTGCCTCTTGTCCAAAAAAAGCCCTGCCAGAAAAGGGGAAATGCAGAGTCTATTTACCCCTTCCAAATGGAGAAATAAGAACCGTATCTTCACATCTAAGCAAAATTGCCTAACAACAAAGACTGCATCAGTGACTTTGTGAAAATCTCATTCCCAATTTTTTTCCCCCAGCAAATTTAGTCAGCATTTTCAGGGAGAGACGTTAAACTTGACAAGTTGCTATTAACCTGAATCTAACAAGAATCTCACTGCAGAGTGGTGGAGGGAAATCACTACATGAGTGACACTTTGCCTGCACTGTCTCTACAAAGTGGATACCAGACCCTGGAATTCCAGACTCCATATTCCATAGGAAAAAAATTAGTATTTATTTTTCAACTTATAGTTGGAAGTTTTATCAGAAATTATTTCATAAATTCAACCTGAATTCATAGGTGGTTTCTGTTCCTCTCACTTAGAACATCCTCAGAACATTTTCATGCCTTTTCTGAATCTGGAGACATGTTCAGTGACCAGAAGAGCATACAGGGGATCCCTACATATTTCTCTCTTGGATCATTTACAGTATAAATCTAACCTAAAGTAGCAAGTCAGACACAAGGAGAGAAGGTCCTTGTATGATGTGTGGGGTACAGACAGAAAACGATGATTATGAAGATTTCAGTCCTGACTTCACACTCTGCATTTTTTCCACTAAGCACCTTATTCAACAAAACTATTTTCTCATATCTCTGTGCAGCCCATTTATTATCTTCTCTATTAATAAACCCTCTTTCCTTGATGAATCACTGCAATTGATCATTAAATTAGATGATGAAATGGGTCTATTTATTTTTTTTTAAAAACAAGGAGATTAACTACTATCAACAGGATATTTTTCCATTGTAAAACTCAATCTTCCTCACCAAATGCAGGAGTATCATTGTTTAAAGCAGCTGTAAGGTGATCCAGGGTGGGAGAGACAACCAGACAGATGACATCCTGCTATATACATATATGGATCAATCTGAAAATTACTGAAAGAAAATACATGGCATTATGAAAGAAAACACATGGTATTATGACCATAATGCACTCAGGAATTTCCTAAAAGAACCACAACAACAAGAAAAATAAGTTTAACTTGTACGTAGATGAGGCTGTCAGGAGCTGCCGTGGCAAAGCACAGCCTAGCTAACAAAAGCCATCTCTGCATGCATATGCATGATTAATCAAATGACAAAAGGACAGTCAGGATTCAAGCATTCAACTAAATATGAAGCAACTTTCTGCTGAAAACCCATGGCAGCCTTTTTCTATCATACAGGTCCCAAGAGCTGTCCCTTATCAGACTACTGAAACTAAATATCAGCACAAGCACAGAAGGTGTCCTCTGCTCCACTGTGGCCAGGCAAGCAGGTCTGATCCTAGCGAGCTCCTCTGCATCTTTTTGTCCCCCAGACACAATCTCTCTGTGAAATTAAGTTTGCATTTACCACAATGGCTTGGATCCGATCTGCTGTATGCGGGCAGTGGCAAAACCTCTATGTTTCCTGGGGTCTGTTTATGCCCCAGAAATGCTGCCAACAAGAGGTAGATCAAAGCTTGACAGGAAGAGGGGCCCTGAACATCCCATGCTCCTCTCCAGGAAACCACTTCACTACAAAGGCTATGCTTGGCTTCTTGCCTTTCCTCCCACATCCAACCACGTTTACCTCAAAAGTCAGCCTATGGTAGGGTGTACCAAAAGTCAGTCAGCACTAGGTGCCAAAACCTGCGCTATCACTCCCTACCAATCCCCAGATTCAACATCTTCACACATACAGTTATTTGATTTCTATCTCCAGAATTTAGGAAGATATTTTATTTCATTCTTGGATGCTAAGGAGATAACCCACCTTCTGTCCCCACAGGTCTGCAGTACAGAGAGAAAAAAAATAATTAGGGGTTTATGCCACTGTCCCTGTTTGCCTGCAAGGAACTTTCTCCTATAAGGAACGTGCAAATCAGGACAAAACTAACAGTACTGATCACCCTTCCTACATGTCAATGTACTCCTCTGCTCCAGATGTGATCTCTTCTGGAAAAACACTCTGGCAGGCTATTCACAGGCCTGTGTCAGATTCCTGCAATGAAGGAATCTATTAATTCCAAGTGCAGGTTCATTCTCTAAAGAGCTGCTGATAAAATGGAACTGATAAAATGGAGGTAATTTAAAGGTCAGGTGAAATCTGGCTCATGTTCATCCTCCTTATAATGGAACAGTACCAAAATGCTTCATTGGCAAAGAAACATTTATATGTATTTTCTGGTTTTTTAAGAGAAACTGCTTATCTGTAACAGAGACTCTAAATGTCTGATAGGAAACCTTCCTACATAAATCTACCCAACAGCTGGCATCATGCTGCCTGCCTGGGTGTCCCTTTCTGGAAATGAGATCTCCTATCATCTTTTTATCCTGTTTTGGAGAAAGGAAATGGGAACCAAATGCAGCGTTCACATGAGTAGCAGAAGCAAGAGCTGAAACGGATAGGGTTGCATTAGTTAAAACATGCAAGAGATGAGTACGAAACAAGTTACTGCTGCACTCAGACACATTCTTCCCCCTTTGCTCTGTACCTGTGATGTCCTTTGCCAGCCCAGTTCAGCTGCCAATACCACCTCTTTGCTTGACTTTGGGCCCACAAGCCACATAGATCAGCCTCGGAACTAAATATCAGATCTCTTTTACACCTGTGTTGTATTGAAACAATACAATATATGTATATGAAAAAAACCTCGCCCTTTTCCCAATAGAATAAGCTATATTAAAGAGCATGTTCGCACTGTGGCAGAAACAAGCTTTTCATGGTAGGCATAAGCTGACGCCAGCAAGGGATCCAAACTCAAGGGAGAAACTTCAGGGTGTTAAATATGTTGACTAGAGTGTTTTGCCCCCTCAGTGTCCCATTTTCAGATCAGGACTGAAAGACATGACTGTTGGAAGGCAGCCGATGTTTGGCTAGCATTGTCAAATAGCCCGCTGTAATTCCCCTGAGGTAGTAATGCGGTAAAGAAGGCTGTTTCCTCTCAGGAGGACGTGGCAATGTAACCACCCTCATAGCCTAAACACCACCTGCACCCTAAACCTATTTTTTTTCCCCAACATTTACACTTTTTTGATCATCTAGAGGCAGTCAGTCATGCAAAGCCCTGAATGGCTGGTGGTAATTAAATCCACCTTGCTGTGTTTATATGAGAATTAGGCCTAAATACAATTAGGATTTTTGGAAGCAATTAGACAAAGCACTCAAAAAATAAACATGACCACAAAGAGAAGCAGTAGTAGCTGCAAATTGATGCCTCCCAGTTCAGAGTGTCCTGATGCAAATGAAAAGCAGCAGTAAACAGTGGGAAGCAGCACAACAAAAAGGGCAAAGAGACAACAGTGAGTATCCCTTTGAGCACTGGGATCACTGGGATTTCTGCCTTAGACCCCTTGGCTTGTCACACGCTTCTCCAGAAATCCTGCAGGAGATGTCGGGCAGTACCTTGAATTGCTTGATCTCTTCATACTCCCCTGCCACAGCATCCACTATGGGCACCTGCTTGAGAATTAAGTCTAGGCTAAAGCTGGACTTACTACAGTGCTTCCAATGTGCCAAGTTTATGTGTGCTGAGATGCTCTAGAGCCCAAGTATATAGGGACCTCCGTGCCATGAAATCCCTGTCCACATACTTTTCCTCATCTCTTCCATATCCTATTATTTACTGATGGAACTCAGCAACCTCTAACAACCTCATCAGGACCACACAGAGAAACTGGCCTGTCTGCAACACATGAAGCTTCTCTGCTACCACAATTCAACAAGCATGAGGTCCAGATAAACTCCCCCTCACTGACTGAGGAGACAGGGCTCATCTCACTGCTCTATTTCCTACTGCAGAAAAAGACTGTTGCAGTCAGATCTCTCCTTTCCTCTAGTCTATTCTCTGCCTCCATCCTTCACATGCTTCTCGCCAAATCCCTATAATTAATATTAAATGTTACAGTTTTGTCCCATTAACACAAATAGCCCTTTCCAGAGGCAGATTAAAGTGTTTCCGCTGGGGATTTCTTCCCTCCTTTACAATTTTGCTTCTGTGATCAGTGTTTGTCTGTCTTTCAATAACTCCTACGAGAAAGGAGTGGGAGGGAAAGAGAAGACAAACACTTATTATCAACTCCTTTGAAGAGCTGGAGATTGCAGGTTAAACTAATTATTAACTCCCATTTTACCAACAAGGCAGGTTCTCCTCTTCTCCCTCTTTTGGCTCCTCTTATGGGAATGCTAATTTGGAATCACAAAAATCTTGTGCATAAAGTTGCACTTTAGTAACTTACTGGGCAGCATAAATCAACAGACTTTCTTTCTCTTCATCTCTTGGGGGCAGGGGGGATGTTGTTGTTCAGTGAGAAAAAACATGCACATAAAACACTAGAGCATGTAGGCATGCGAGTGTGGGGGTGCATGTGCTTTTCCATTTGCATGACCTTTCCAGTTTGGCTCTTGGAGCAGGAAAAAAACACACATGTTGGCCCTGAGGCAGCTCTAGTTCCCTTCCCAGCGAGGTCCTCTGCCATATTTTAGCTCTGAATTCTTAAGAGGCAATTAAGGACAGACCTGAATCACCAGACATATGTCACCTGCATTCAGCACCACAAGGGCTGGCAGAAAGTACCCATACTACCATCACCAGCACACATACCACCACATAAAAAGCCACGTATCACCATAGCCAAACTTCAAGTCCTCAGTCTAACTCCTCATTAACAGCAGTGTCCAGATGTACCATAAGTACCATAAGACCAGCAAGAAGTGCTTGTCCCTATTAAAAACCCCCTTTTACCACCAATATCTTTGGCCACCTACAAATTTGATAATCTATCAAATATACTCCACATAAATATCACTTGTGCTTTCCCAGAGACAACTGAGGGACAGCTGAGAGTCTCCTTCCTAGAAGCACCAGTCCCAGGAGAGAGACTGACCAGCTGATGTCATTGAGGGCTTTGAACAGAAAGCAAACCAATTTTGAGCCTATCAAACCAAGTGAAAAGGAGCATGTACATTATCTGGTTTATTAAAACACTCTATAAGTAAATGACTGTTTCTGCGGCTGTGATAGTAAATGGACAACATCACCAAGAAAATCCTGCCAATGGAAAATCACTATGACAGCTCATCATACTAATTAAAACAACAGTATTATAATGAGATTTAAAATTTATGAAATAAAATGCACTCTTACAGTGAATAAGCTATTTATAATAAAAATGCATTTATTTAGAGTACAGCAAGCCACTTATAAAATCAGAATTAAATGCACAACTACCTGTACACATGGCATTCATTTAAAATGTTTCAGGATGCAGCAGCTTTTTCAGCAAAGAGAACTTAATCGGTCCCTTGAGCTTTCCCTTCTTCTGCTAGGACAAAGAAAGTGCAGCTGTATTGATCTCTAACATACAGCACTGCCACGTGAGCCATTTTATTGGGCCAACAAAGTGTTTAACAGACAAGGTCCCAGAGGTCTCAGGTTTTATACAGAAGCATAGACACACCCTCTATAGATAGCTGATGTAATGTTATCTGGTATATACAAGACGATACATCATATCACCCAGTGCCAGGAACAGAGCCTATACTTTATAGTGTCTGACATCCATTGTAACATCCCATTTCATTTGTTTATTACTTTGTCCACCTTCTGCTGTTATGGAAATTTCTATACTGGATTTCTCCTTAGCTCTCCACCAAAATAATGTGGACTTTGAGGAAAACACGTCAGTTTACCAATGCTTAAAAAAAACCCCAACATTCCTCTTTACAATTTATACAGGCACTAATCTGTTCCCCATAATTCTGAGTAAAGATTTAGAGTCGGTTGGGCTGGGGATGTGCCACTTGCACTTCCCAGTGAGACCTGTCCCACTTCAGCCAAGTTATGAGTCCTTGGAAAGCCTCAATTCCCATAAGCTCATAGAAGTTCTCACAAATTTCTACACACTTGGAATTAGATTGTTTCTTGGGCACATTCTTAGGGCAGCAAAGACACACCCAGATGTAGTAATTCCTGCACAGTCTCCAAGTTCTCATATCCAAAGACTGGGGCTTTCTGGAATCCTGAGACTTGCAAGAGACTTTTCTAGGATTCCTTGGATTTGCCAGGAATGTCAGCTAAAGGAGAAGCAGTCCGTGTCCAGGACATGAAGATTACTTGACTATGGGTTAAAGATAAAGTAAGCAGTGTGGCAGTTTACTTCTGGAAGCCATGAAGTGGTTCAGATCTGAATGTCAGTTCTTTATCCCAGTAGTTGCCCAGAGGAATTCAATGGGTAGGACAGCTGCAATCTAGAACAAGAGTGCTTTCCAGTTTAGAAGTCCAGAAGTGATAAAGGTCTTCAGAAAAGATAGGGGGGAAAGGGGCTTTGGAAATTCTCAAATATTTCTGGGAATTAATATGCATATCCTTGAGGTGGGACACACGACACAGCCCAGATTTGCAAGCACTTTCCCTGTAAGAGATTCCAGCGGATGGCTTGGAGGTACAACAAAATATCTTTCTGGAAAGGAAGAAGCGTCCGCCGATGGGAATCTTCTGCCAAACCTGCAGGATTTTGTCAAATGAAATTCTCCACCAGTTGAAGGGGACGATTTCCCCATGGATTAGTTATCTAGGAGGAGAGGGAGAGATTTCTTTTCATGAGGAGTTGTCCCTCCTAGACCATAACACATTGCATGAAGAGTTAAAAAGCTGAGTTATATTTGCACTTCCACGTGTAAGCAGAAATGTACATGAACAGGTTTAAGCATCTGCCACATTCAGATAATGAGCCAAAGGAGAATACAACATCACAAGCTTCTTCAGTTCCCATTGAAAGATGCCCATTGATTTGATTTACTGCCTTTTGTTTCCAGACCACAGCTTCATAGATTCGGTAATCAAGCAGCAAACGCAAAGTGAGGCCCGTCTGGTCATAGGCATGGAGATTTAATGAGAGGATTGTGATTCCCCATCTCTCAGACAAGCTGTTTCTCATCCTCAACGTTCCATGTCTACCCTGAAACCTAACAAAGCCTTTTCTTTCTACATAACCTACATAAATCATTTTTGTCCAATTCAATTCCCTTGGTAGAAAACAATTTTCTTGGGGTGGGAAAGCTATATACAGGAAAAATGCTGGCATGGTGCAACGTCACGAATGGGTGGCAATTTCTTCTCTCTGACTTGGCCAAAAGAAATGCATGATAACACTCCAATTTTATACCATAAAGAATTGTATCGATGCTGGGGGGGTGGGGAGGAGGGTGGGTGGGCAGAAATCACAGCTAACATATTTTTACCAAAAAAAAATAACCCATTGTGTTTACATCCTGGGTATTATACTTCCATTTGTTTTAATAAATACAGGCCACTTATGCTTAGCAAGAATTTGCAGAGGCTTGGCAGCTTTCGTCTCTGCCAGGCATGCAGCAGGTAAAGGCAACAAAACTGGTAAACAGTAGCACTTTAGTGCCTTTGTGGTAGCTGAACTGTAGCCACAGAAGCTACCTGCCTTCAGTCATTAGAACCCAAAATCATTTAAATATTTTGAAGTGGGAAGATAATTTTGATTCTGGTAGAAAAAGCAATCTTGTGGTTAGGTCAAAAAGAAATGTGATCTTGGAGATTCAGTGTCCTTCTCCAACACATGCATTTAGGAATACTGATTATGCAAGAGAAAGTTCATTCATCATTACCATCTTAGGAAAATCCAGAGATTCCATTCATTAATGGCAGCAGTCATATAGAGAAGGAGCTTCATCAAATACTACAATACAAGTAGAGCATGTACAAGCTTACATCAAAGAGGAGCATTGCCTCCATTGAGATTTGGCGGAGGACAGGTCACTGAAGATGACTGCCAAACTCCCTTTGCCAAGTCCACACAGTCTAATACCCTTCTGCAACTGATGAGTCAATAGTATCACCCAAAATCCATAAAATGAAGCACACTGAACAAACTTCACGGGCCCTCTGTGGAGGAAATTTTGCCGATGCCCTCGGCAAACAGTAGGCTGAGAGACAGCATGAAAGAGAGCTTGTACCTGTCACAGGGTTTAACTCAGCAAGCTGCAAATATATAGCTCAAGGCAATAACAAGCTACTTAGCAAATGTGTTAAAATCTCTGTTCTCTGTCTTTCACCTGAGGCAAGGATTTTAGGTGAGGTAAGCATCTCAATGTGCACACAACCTAGCTGAGACTTTCAAATGGCACCTTTCACGTCCACTGGGATTTCCAGAAATAGTTATCAGTAAACCTAGTGCAGAAGTGCCCTTAGTAACCCCACCCTACATCAGATTGCTGCCTGAAACAGAGGGGTAAAAGCTAGATGTTCTTATAAAGACCAAACAAGTAGCTCAAGGCAGTAACGCTCAAGTAAATTTCTGCAAGTTCACAGGACCAGTTTCAACCAATAAAATCAAATAGAGCCGGTTAATAAGTTTTTTGCCTCCTGGCCTCTCAAAATCACTGCTTACCCGACTAGGGAATGACTGCTTCGGATAGCAATGGAGGTAGCCAGAGCTGCCACCCCTCATAAGCAAAATAACATCAAAGTGCATCTACTAACTTGGACAATTCAAGAGGACTGTGATATTGAAGCAAGAAACATGTTCTACCAGAGGGAGGCCCCTACAGATACCTTACATCCCAGCAGTGCCATCAAACCCGAAGACATCTCAGACTGGTGAAAAGCCCTTTCTTCTGCCAATGCAATGGCAGAAAAATCTATCTTACTACCAGCACCTTCTGCTGCATTGGAAACCATTACCGTTAACAACAACAGTTCCATACCTCCCTTCTGAATCAAAGAGTTTCTTTAAGGTGGATGGAGAATCAGGCCTTTTTTATTAATTAAAAGAAGGAGGATTCTACAAGGCTTCTTTTTATCCTCTAGATGTCTGACATGCAAATATTTCCACAGCCAAAAAAAAAAAAAAAAAAAAAAAAAGCTGCAGCTTGTTTCTTTCACTCCAGAAGATAAGTTATGCTACTTGGTCATATGAGTGAATTCGGGCTTTTAAGAGAGTGTTTCAGTATCTAAACACTTGGACACTGAGGGGCCGCTTCAGTACCACTGGCTGTCATCTCCTATTTTGCTTTCTGAGTCTGCTGTTTGCAGTTAAAGTTTTCCTCTAAAGGGTTCCACTTCTTGGCGTCTCACACATACATTCTATTGAATTCACAAGACAAATAAAACAATGGAAGTATGGAACACGTTTGTTTTTCTCTTATGTTTTTTTATTTGTTCGGGGGTTTTTGTTTGTTTTAATGTATGACAACAGGAATGAAAAGGGTGATGTGAGTAGCTCTAGGTCTGCCCTGTATGCATCTATCTCTGTGTAAGTAGCTATCAAAACCTGGTGCCTACTCATGTCAGAATAAATAGATGGCTTCTTTCATTTATAAGCAAGGTACAGAATAGAAAATTTCTATTTCCTGTAGCACTTGAGGGCTGCTAAGGCAGGAACAATGGGCTTCACAAAACTAAAGCTAAGGTAGTATTTCCAACAGCTGCATGATGTGCAGCACCTGACAAGGTCTGGCAAGACTGGCTGTTAAAGCAACTTTGGCTTATTTTTCATTCATGCAGTAACGTAACCAAAAAAAGTTGTATTGGCCAAGATCTTTGAAAGAAATAGTACTTTTGGGTTCTCTGGGATTGCCTGGGAGTCTGTAGAGGTCAGAAAATAATTGACTTATGACCTGCAAATCAAGCTTCTAATGGAAGTATTAGAGGGGGGTTTTTTAAGGCTACAAGGCCCATGCTGCTTTTTTACTACATAACACTACATAAATTATAACAGCGACAAGCCTATGATACGCAGCAAGGGTACTCACAGCTCAAGTCAAGTGTCATTATATGACATATGAGACATGGAAATTTATTAATAAATCAGCACTGCTAAGGGAAAAATGAACATCCATTCCTCATTTCCTCTTTTTTGGGGATTACTGCATTGACCTGATTCATGCACCTAGCACAGGAGGTGAACATTTTCAGGTCAGGAAGATCTGAATGCTGCACTCAGCAAGCACTTCACTTGGCCTTCTGCAAACATATGGTATGGCATATGAAGTCATTCTAGCACAGGTCTTCACACCACTTCCAATGAGTCTATGATCACAGATTGGATATTACTAGACTCATGGGGGCTGTGTTTCCACTGATGAGAAATAAACACAGCCCCTAGCCTACTTGTCAGGAAATATATTGCCTAGGCATGTGAACAGCAAGGACAATCTATGTAACTGTTCTTTATGCAGGGAACAATGTAGGGCAGGAGTCTTTATGTTTAAGACATTCAGCATACAGCATGTATATGCCCTTACATGAAGGGAAAGCTTGTGTGCACTGGTAGAACAGGACAGTAAACTTGGAGGTGCCATGTGGGCATTTCAAATGAGAATTTGTACAGCCTGTAAGGAAGGAGGAGGATATGGAGACCTCACCAGTTCAATACAGGACATTTCTACTTGACTATTGCACATACTTACAAGAACAAAAATATTGTGTATAGCAACAAGACACTTTGTGTGGGTAGGTGGATGTGGGTATGGCATGGCTGTAAAACTCTTCCTAGATCATCATAGTATCAAGGCAAGTTTTCCTCCAGCTTTAAATACATAAATAAATAAAATAGTTGGTAGATAGTTGTTTGGCCCCTGGTTCCTGCAGACTGTTTTTCATCTGCTCTATCTTCAGCTTTAGGTCATCCCATTAAGAGCTTAGACTGCCAGTAACGTACCTCAGAGTTTTGTGCCTTTCAGCATTGCTCATCGTGGGTGCAGCTCCCAAGAAAGAGTCCTTAGGAAACCAGGAGATAGTTTAATAAGGATATACCATGCATGATAAAGTACTTCATAACCAATAAGCTCTACTGTATTGACCAAATTCAGCTTTTTTACTATTTCTTAGACAAGCTCTATTTCTATGGTCAGCTCTATGACTTCTTTTAAACAAACGGGGCAAAAACACTGTCAACAATGATATTTGGTTGAAATTTCAGCCAAAAATACCAATCACCTACACACAAATCCCTCAGCTCCATCCCTCATGGCCTTATAACCTTAGTCTACAAGTGGGTATATCCTATCCCCTGCATATCAAAACATAATTTATCCAACTTTTCAGCAGAGTTCAATTTTAAACATTTTTGGAAATGTGGATAAGAGGAACCTTTACATTAGTTCCAATGATTTCTCTTTCATCTGTGTATGTTTTCAGTAAAAAAAACTTGACTAAATGTGTAACTTTACAAAAAGTTGCAGGTACATTTTGTGGTGTTATTTTACCAGCAATTATTTAAAAGTGTCCTAGATTCTCAAGTTTCTAAGCAAATTGTATTTAGCTGAACAATCTTACTCAGAAATAGCTTACTACACAAGGAAATTAACTGAATAGGAGTTTACGTTCTAGAATACTTAGCAAAATTCCCTGAAATTAACTTCAATTTAAAATCTAGTTTTCATTTGTTCAGTGTCAAAAGACAAGTAGTGCTGTTGTAGCAATTTGAATCTCTGTCTTGTGAAGCACAATCTAGGGTATTGGGGCACTGTTTCCTCATTAGCCATTCTCCAAAGAACAAACTGATAATAATGGATTTAGTATTCCCAAGATATGCTGAGTGTACTTTACTGCTGTGCTAGCCACTTCTTCACTGAAAATCCTGTAATTTATTTGAGGAAGGAAAGTAGTGTGTGTGCATGTTCAAGTTGAAGCAGTTTACCCCCACATATGAATTTATTATCAGAATTTTAATATTTAAAGGAAAGTAAAAGAAAAGAAAACCTCCTCTACCTGCTATGAAATCCCAAGATGAAAAATAGATCAAGAATGAAACCAGCTTGCAGTTGTGAATGAGGCTTTAGGTTAATTCTCAGCACAGGGTGCATGTTCATCTCATGACAGAGCAATTTCCAAGGCCTTCTGGGTTCTCCCTTGTCTTTAAGCAATTTTACCAACTATCAAAAAGAAATGAATTCACAGACTACCAGGAACATTAAAAGATTAATTTTCTCCACAGAGAAGAAATTCACTTGCATTCTTCAAAGGGAGAGTATTAAGGAGGAACCTCATGAAGTAAGCTGAAGGACCAGATATTCCCTGACTCTCATAGCTAGGAAAAGAATGAAGAAAAAAGTTGGGGGGGTGGGGGGGTTCAGCCACAAAAGACTTGTACCTACTGACAGACATATCATCATCTGAGTATATGCTACTCCTCATGAACAACCTTTTCTGCAACTGTCCCCAGATTTTAGTTGAAGATTAAAAATAAATGTAAGATATAAAACATTGTGCCTTTAAGCATCATGTTTTCCATGGCTCCTGCTGCATTTCCTGAGCAGTCTGATTTGATCCTTCTTACCAAAAGGCCTGATCTGCTCCTACTGTACAAGCAATCAAAATAAGACATTTTGAAATAGAAACATAGTTATAGGTTCATTTCAGTAACTCAGTTCTGGGTCAGATCCAGCCTTTAAGTTGTAATTAATAAACAAACATCACTTAATTATTCTTTGCAATTTATTACCTGCCACTCTACAAAGAATAATGTTTGGAAAGCCTCAGACATTGTGACTGAGCTTTTGGGAGAGGAGGTAGACCAGGAGATGTTATCTTGTACAACTGTCTAATACAATTAACCATGGCTTCAACTCATACCTTTTTTCAGTCCACACTTCTTTGGCTTTCAGGGGATCTTGTGGCAGTTGTGACAGTACAACATCTACCTAGCAATATAACAGCAGCTCCTCTTCTTTACCAGTCATAGCTTGCAGGTACCCTCCAAGGTCACAAGCCTCACAGTCTCGGCAAGACTCACTTCTAAATTTGTTAGCCCTCACGCCCAGAGAGCCCAAGGCAAAAGTGTTACTTCACAAATTCTTTGTCCTATCCTCATCTTCAGCTCCTGCCACAGTTGCATCTCATTCCAGCAGCCACCTAATCGCCCATTCTTAATTGCGGTCATATCCTGTTTGTGGTAATCAACATTTGTAGAAAACCCAACCATGATATCACTGAAGATTAAGATCTCATGTAGAAAATGAACAAACAAACAAAAAACCCAACAAGAAACCAGTTGTCCATCTATCTAAAACACTAAAGAACAAGTGGAGAGAAACAACCACCAGCTGAACTGAATCTTTACAGAGTCCTCAGCCATCTGTACTAAATGAAAGGTTTGAATCACTAAGGAAGGAGGAGGAAAAAAAAAAAAAAAAAAGACCAAATAAAATTCACCTGCAGTGAAGACAGTAATAAGATTATGATAAGATAGAGACAAGGTCTAGCTCTCTGTCACAGAACAAGTGTCCTCAGCCCAAATCCTGCAACTCCAGCAACTTCCCTTACAACAAGGTAAGCCTAAAACTGCACAGAATTCCATCCCATCTTGTGGTTGTTGCCCCAACCTAGTGACATTTCACTGTCAGCTGCAACTTTTAAAATATTGACCTGCTCCTGAAAGTTTAGATGTGAATATTGATTTCTTAAACAAGAAGACATTTTATCCTACTCTGGCAGTTACCCTGTAACAACCATCTTTGTGGTGTCTTATGTTGAACAGAATCCATCAAGCACAGCCCAGAAGATGACACAGAACCTTCCCAGACAATTTCACTTAAAGCAAGTATTACAAGACTCATCCACCTAGAAACAAACTAATAAAAACAACAGCAAGGTGAACACACATCAGGTAATTCTAATTCTAAAAGCCTCATTTAACATCATGATAAGTTCTCTGCAACTCTGTCATTTGTGCAAATGCCACCAGAGAAAGACAAATGCCTTTCAAAACTATTTGGACTATGCCTGCAAAATAAGAGACCTGGCAACCAAACCTACCCCCCCCCC
>JAVSBS010027916.1:0-28363 GCA_033124195.1 Coracias cyanogaster | reverse complement strand
AGAATGAAGGAGGGCAGGGTGGTACTAATCTCCCTAATCAAAGGAAAATGGCAATCCAGCAGGACAGAAAACTTAGCAAGTTTTAAGTCCTTGCACTAAGACATGGACTCCCACACATGAAACTAATGTCATCCGATTTCAGCCTTCCAAGTTCAGTGAAGCGAGATCATAAATAGAATATAAGGAAGTGTTGATTTTAGGTAGTTAATGTCTTCCGCTTTAGTTCCAAAAGTACCTGGGCAGACATACACCAATGCTGTTCGCTTTACCATGTCAGAGTGAAAATTCAGATTGTAAATCTAAACGCTTCCTACAGTTCTGGAATATAAGATACCAGCTTAATTTTGGGCAGTAGATATATATCTCTGTTAATAGCATCTCTTTGCCAGTGTATTATCCTAATCACCTCACTTGTAAGGATTCCTCTAGAAGATTGAAAACTTTCTACTAAAGATGCCTTATGTGTACTGCTGGGGCCCTGAGGGTTCTGGGTGCTGTGAGGCGGTGTAGAAATAGCTTACAATCTCTGTATTTGCAATTTAACAGTATTAGAGATAGATTCTGGAAAATTAATAAAGGAAAAATGTGAAGATATTTAAATTGTTTAGAAGAGTGGAATCTTTTAAGCAGCACTGTACATACCTTTAAAAACAGCCCACACTTGTAAAGCAGTAGATGATTGAAGGTATGTAATGCTGTGATAGCATTCTTTTTCACTTTTCATGCTTACATTGTTGTTACCTCTTAATGTTCTAGTGTAGTCCTGGCTTGTGGAAGGGTTCTGGTGGCAGAAGTGGCAACTGGATAACTCTGTAATTTTCTAGATTCAAACTTCCTGCAGCTGGGGAAAAACAAACCAAAGCAAAAAAACAAACCAAAACAACAAATGTGAGAGAATTCAGCCTGTGTTAAAATTTGGTGTGTTTTTAAAGTTGCCCATTTAGCGGGAGACGAAGCTTTTATCGCTTTTCTGAGTAAAAGTGTGGGAAGATCATATAGGCCTAAACTAAAATGTATAAGGACCATTTCCCTTTTTACTGGAAAGTAAAATTAAAAAATGGTTGGCAGATGGTCTTCTAACTTTTTTTCACCTACCTCTCTACAACTTGTCTTACAGAAGCAGTTCTGTTGTCCTCTTTTCTTTCCATGTCAACTTTCTTCTGTCTGTTTTTTGTTTGTTTTTTTTTTTCTTCTTTCAGTTACTTTTGTTTCTTCTTCCTCTGAATTCCATAGATCTCTCTGTTCAGTTATCCACTTCCTTCATTGAATTGCTGTAGAAACTCACCATCAAATGGCTGTACATTACGAGAGGTTTGCACTTTGCTCCTCCTTCAGCTCATCAAATTTTAAATGCCGTTGAATAATATAGTGTCTTTGTTAGCAAGTCTGCTAGTGTTGGTTTTTTTTTTTAGTTCTTTACATTCATCGCTCCTCTCCATCCTTGAAAAGAACTTTCTCTGGATGTTTGCTACCCACTCAGCTAGACTTCCACGTCTGTCCTTTTCTTTAAGGATAAATTCTCACAAAAAGACATGGTTTGCCTAGTGTGTTTTCCTGAATATGCTGTCCTGTTAAAAAATACAACTTCCTCTGGATGAATGAAGTATGTTAAGTGAAGTTGGGTAGCACGCAGAGTTAGGAAGTTATTTTGTTACATAGAATCACAGAATTTGATGCCTTAGTTTTGACTGCGCTCATGAAGCATTATCTGGTACTTGCTTACACTTGTGCTAGGACATGCATCCAAGGTCTGGTCTCTAGGCCTCTTAAGTTGTTAAAGTAACTGAAAATAGCAACCCGTTCCCTTTAGCAAAAGTTGTGCCGTGTAGTGTGGAATAGGGGTAATTACTGATGTGCAAAGCATAAAGTGTGCAGATTATGGATAGAATTTTGCTTCGAAGGTGAATGCAGGTGTTGGCAGGCTTTAGGACTAGGATGACAGCATGCTGATATGTGATGGTTTACGTTAGGATAAATTTACTATTTCCTGAGCTTTTTTTCAATGAACGAACAGTTGTCAAATCAAAGTCGCTTTTTGTCTGAGACTGTACTCAGTGGTGGGATTTTTTACATATTATTTTTAAATAAACAACCTTACCAGTAGAGCAGTTTCTCACATCAGGTAAATTTCCTAAATTTTTATTTAAATGCCAACATTTTAATTCAGGATTTGTGCTTTTTTTTATCCTTGGCTTGTGTTAGGGTGTTTTTTTATTTGTCAGTTACCATATTTCTAAGATTTATGGATGTACTGACTCAAGGTCCACTGTCCTTCATGCTGCCTTCTCTTGACACTCCTTCATTCTTCTGGTTTTGCCTTTATTTTTTATATTTTAATGAGTCTTGTTGCTTTGGTTGTAACACTTAAAATTTACTAAGCCCTGGAGAGCTCAATGACATCGGTAGGGGTATGCAACGTCCTTTGAAGTTTTTGGAATTATTTTCATATTTTTATATAAGAAAAGTTGGTATTTTATGGTCCTTCATAGACTGTCTTGATTTAGCTGGCAAAACTCTTTCCTTCCCCCGCAATGGTTCTCAAACAGGTGTTTTAAATACTGTTTTAACATGTGATGTTTTAAAGTTACCCTGATACGGGGGGAAAATGGGATTGTATGGAGAGCTGTGCATGGAGACCAGTGAGCTAATTTTATCCACCAGTTAATGAAATGCAATTACTTTTGGCTAAAAAGTCACATACACCTTCTGCTTTTTGCTGCTCTTTAGATGAGATGGTTAAAAACAAAAATCAAACCAAAACAAGCAGTTAGGAGTCACTGAAAAAGAAGGGTTAGGTATATAAATGGCATGTCTAACCTTACTGAGTGATTGCTGGTAGCATTCCTCTAATATGCACTACAGTTAGGAAAGCAATGAGCTCTGAATGTTAAACATGGGTTATGCTTTTATTTTAAAACACCCAACAATTATTAAATTCTGCACAAAAGAGTTAACTGAACTAATTTGTGTTTTATTTTTAAGTTATCACACACTCATAATTAGGCAGCCCTGTCTACTTATCAATGTGAAATAGCTTTCGTCATTGTTTCTTTAGGTTCTGTATCTTCATAAAGTGTTTGGAAAGCCTTTTTTTCCTGGATCTGTGCAATGCAGGCAACCGGGATTGACACCCCTCTCTCTATTAACGTTACCGTTCATTAACCTCATTGTTCACATCTTTGCGCTTCGTTGATTCGGACAGAAGGATTTAAGTACGGCTCAGTAGTCCTATTGTTTTCCCAGTGTTGCCTAGACTGTTAAGAGTTTTGCATTGTTTTTTCATATTTGCTTTCTATTATTAATTATAGAAGGGGACGGTAATGAGGAACATACACAACTGTTATGTACTTGTGACCCTAGATAAGCCCAAAATGATGAGGCTGCATGGAAAGAAAGTGTGTTTTAATTGTAATGTGTTTTATAAGAGGTTTCTAAGCACTATCTGGAAGGCCTGTGTACGGTTGCAATATAGCTTAGTTTCAGAACTCTTTTTATTTGTGTCTTTGTTAGTACTCACTGGCTGTGTTTTTTAAGGTACGAGACTGTAATAGCTTTTCATCATAGTATTTGTTCAGCAAACAAGCTAAATCAGTCTCAATAGCTCTGCTGATGCATTGGTGTTAAATAAAAGTGGACGTTGTGAGAAGAGCTCTTAAGTATGTGACTTACTAGCTGTCTACTAATTGTGGACAGATTTCACTAGCAGGTCCATCCTTCGCCATTGACTTCCTGGCATGTATGAGCGGTTTTCAGTACCATACTGAATAAACCAAATGCATTCAGATAAAGGCTAAATATAATAACACAATTATATATGTGAATTGAAGGAAAGTATACTATGTCTTAAGCCTGGTGTTGAAATAATTAAAATGTTTCTTCTTTTTGGAAAAAAAGATTGACTCTTGCGGTTTGTTTCAGTGATCTCTTCTTGAGCTACAAGCCACTGAAAAATGAGTTTACTATTTTATTAAATTTCTAAAGATGTTGCTTTGACCTTTGATACCTTTTTCTGATCTTCTGCTTTGCAGCTCCTCATCAGCGTCTGGAACCTGTGACTCTGCCAGGGATTGTCTCATTTGTTCTTAGTCTGTTATGCGGGGCTTTGAATTTAATCCGTGGCTTTCATGCCATAGAAAGTCTTCTCCAGGTATTGTACATGTTTATGAATTTGAGTTATGCGTCATAACAATAATAAAATCACATTAGAAGATGCTTGATACATGAACTAAGTCTTCCCAGTTTTATTTTCAGAGATATTGTTTGTGAGGTCAGACCTCTGTTTATGAAACCTGTATTGTTTGTGATCTGTGCATCCTTCTTGAGTCTGATGCATCATTCATCGAGGCTCTGAGTTTCAGAAGCAGTAGAAGGTGGGTGGCCAACTCCTTCCTTAGGTACCTTGGTAGCAGTGGGTATGTGAACATAATGTTCTGTTTTCTACATTTATGCCAGGGTATGAGACGTTTAATTTTAATAGGTGCTATTTAAAAACACTTGAGAGAAATGATGAACAGCTTTGAAAGTCTGGCCAGTTTTCTGGAAAGGTCTGCAGAGCAGGGATCGTTAAACAGGTTTTGTAAAACTGTATTCTAGAAACCTTTTTTAGTTTTTGTTGGTTTTAATAAACCTTCTTAAGAGGGATGCTTATTTCTTTGTGTGCACAAAGGATCAATGTAAGGGAAACTATCCAGGAATTTCTTCCTATTTGTTTCTTATTCAAACGTACATCTGGACTTCATAACTGCAATGCTTCTGATACCTAATGGATTTTCTAGAGAAGTAAAGAAAATGACCTGTATTCCAGTTGTCTTACATAATTATTAATATACATAAAGATGCAATAAAACAGTAATGTTTGAGGTGTCATTTCCTGAAAAGTAATGAATAGATGAACAGGGTTGATGAGAGTTGTGTGCTGTGTCCTACTTCTGAGTTGTTTTGGGGTTGTTTTTTAAAGAAAAACAAGAATGAGATAGTGAAGACACATCTCTACTTTATCCCTAATTAGATTTTTTTTGTGCTGTGCACAATTCTCGCAGTTTATAAATAGGAATGAATTTAAAGCACACTGTGGTACAAATAGTACTGAACAGATTTCTATCACATAGTGTAATGTTTCTAGAACTTGTTTAGTTACCTTTCTGCAGCTGATTTTTTAAAAAGGAATGTCAATGTTAGATTAACCTATTTAAGTGATGATAGGGCAGCCAATTAATTTTATTCTGTATGTTACTGCATCTTGGTGTAATAGATGGCAGTACAGATGGACGATACTTTTTCATTTCTGACAAATGAGACACACTAAAAATCCATTAAAATTTCTTTTCATTTACTTTATTATGGAAAAATCCGCAAGGTTTAGGGAGAAGTAATCCAAAACATGATTAATGGAACATCTTCTGAGAAGTCATTGAAAAGCTTCTCTCTGACTTAGTGTTTCCTTTATAATCAGTCCTTTTATTTGAGTGTGAGCAAAACTCTTACAATCTGTAGCTGTACTCCAGCAAACACACAGTGGCACCCAGGCAAAGATCTACATGCGGTTTAGGAGTCTGCTGCATTGTGTAGGTCAGTTTTATGTGCAGACATACAAACTTTTTGCTAGTCAACACTGTAGATGGAAATGCTTCGCACTGAATGTACTTTGAGCAGGAACAAGTCGTCATTGCAAGTGGACCACCTTCTTCTCAAAATGGTATTTGCTTTCAAGGAAGAACATCTGCATGAGTACCCATTGTTTTCCTGGGAAGGTTTCAGATTGTTGCAGATGTTTGTTTGAAATGTGGTTAGAATAATCATTGAGCATGTAAATTTATTCTGCTCAGCTCTGTAGAAACTATAACAACCCGTTTGAACAAGTTAGAAGGAATTTTGTTTTGTTTTGTTTTAAACACACAGTGGAAAGTTCTATTGCTTCAAGTACACTTTTTTTTTTTCCGTCTTTTTCTTCAAGAAAACTTAATTTTCCAATAATCTTTCTCTGATAAATTGAAGTGCTTTCGTCTGTTCTCACTGCCATGAAGGCAGAGCTGCTGCGCTATTCTCTGTGTGGAATTTTACCGCACTCTAGTGGCCAATTTGTGTCTTTTCCATCCTGTTTCCATTTCATGAAGCTGGAGGAAGGCACAGTTCTGCAAAGGTGATACTTCATGTAGTTATCAGTATTTAGACTTGAATTTTCAAAGGCATCTGGAGAAGGTAAGTATCCAGTGTTAGAGCTGGACTTCCTTTAAGGCTTTTGAAAATCTTAGCATTAGTTGTCTGTTGTGAATAAACATTTGGGTCAGATTCCAGATCATTTCCAGACACCTAAGTAAGCAATGATTAGCGCTAACTCTTTTGGTTGAGCATAGTATAGGAATTAGTATAACTCTCTATGTGAGACTGTTTTAACCTACATTAATTAATAACTTTCATACTGTAAATATCTGGTATTTTACTGAAACATTGTAAAACATGGCTTTTTGTTTTATTTTCACAGAGTGAAGGTGAAGATTTCAGCTACGTTATTGCATTTTTTCTTGGAACAGCAGCCTGTTTGTACCAGGTGTGTTCTTCTGCTTGCATAATTCACTAGAGTTTAGAAACATTACCCAGTCATGCATAAATGTCATCACGTTTTCTTAAATGCTACAAATGCTTGAATAGGGCAATTGTAAAAATAATTTCTGCTGGTTTGTTTCATTAATCATAAACTATCAGACAGTAGATTGATACAAACAGCTTCTGTTTGCTGACATTTTTCCCCAATAAGCTGATTAAGAGATTTGGTGTACTCGTCTTGTCTGGAGCTTACCATTTATCTCTAAAGTCACAAGCAGTGGAGGTTGTACCATTTCGTTAAAGCAGCAGTTTCATAGTTCAAGTAAACTTAACTATCTGAACAAATTCCTCGCTGCTGCTTTCCTTGAGAAGATTTGAAGTACAGTACTACCTAGGCACTACAACTCAGAATTTTCCTCACTTCATACATTATTGTGTATCTCCTTCCTTTTCAAAGCTTTCAGCCATGTTTTCCTCCCTGTCTGATGTTTCACGTTGTATTTCATGTCGGTAGGTCTTCCATTTCTGCATCTGAATTTGACTTTCCTATATAATTTTTAGCAAGGTATTCTGGTGCCCATTGGCATTTGGCAGTCAGTGACACTTATGTTTAGCTATGACTGTCATGCTCAGTTCCTATTATTATTATTTTGACTTTTAATCTCCTGCACTTGTGGATTATGCAGTTCCTGTATGTTTCTGTGTGATAATGTTTAGTACAGTGTCAGACCATAAAATATAATAATGTCTTAGGATTTTCCTTTTGTATCAACTGATTTGAATGACCTGTTTTAAAGAAAGAATCCACACAGCTTGGAATGTTAAGACTCTTGTTCAGCACCCTCAGGTGTCATTCATACAATATGTAATTGGTCAGTTTTCAGAACTAAGAGGGCTGTCAGGTCTCTGGTGTGTTCTGATTTTCTTTTGCCACGCTTAAGAGATTTAGAGATGAATTTTGTATGTTGCACGACACCACGTTTCATTGTCATTCACCCGCAAGGCATCTATAATGCTGTATTGTCCTGTTCCATTAATAACAGCACAGCAGTGCGTTTCTCTTTCTTTCCCAAGAAAATGTTTCTAACCCAGGTGTGCAGGCAAAAAATGGGATGTACATGGAGGATGATGTTTTGGCTTGCTGACTACCTAGTGTTCCTCCATGGTTTCAAATACCTTCTAAAGAAGAAAATGTACAAAAGAAACAGCTGTGTCAGTTGTACCTGAAATGCAAAGTGTCGGGAACTGAGCCTTCAGTCATTTCTTAACACTTATTTAAAAAAAAAAAACAAAAACCAAAAATAGAAAAAAGAAAATTAAAATCTCCTCTGAAGTAGCACAGAGGAGCCTTCTACATAAAAGCATGCTTGGTAATTGCTAGGCTAACACTTCTCTTTAATGCAAGAAAAAAAACCCTAGAAGATTTTGTAACAGCGCTTGTTATAGTAAGGTGTTAAAACCACAGTGTTTGGCCTTTTGACTGCTGCTCTTTTGTAAGTGACAGATCTTGTAGCATCTCACATCTAGGCCAATGAAAAGATAAACCTTAGAATTCATTTGAAACATATTCAGTAAAATTAATTCAACATCATGTTGTAGTACCATTTTTAAACTTCTGTAGTATCTTTGGTTTTTAAACCCCTTATATTTATTAATAATTTTGATGAAGGACATCCTGACCCTTATCTTAGTCTTGGAAGCAGTTACACTTCTTCATACGGTGGCAGCGGAGGCGGCAACGCTAGGAAATTATCTGAATTCTTATTGCTGAGCTACTAGTACCAGCGGATTGCTCTTTTAGATACAATTTGTAAAACTGTCAGCAAAAGTAGGTTGCATTTGCTCTGCTCAAAATGGCCAAGCAGGGTCAGAAAATCTCCATCTAGATTCTGAAACATGCAGATTACTTACCTCTAGTTTTACTTTGCTTTGGAGGAAGGACCTACAAATCTTACCAATACTGTCAGTGCTCACATGGCTGAAGATACTTAGGTACCCAGAGATTACAAGTAGTTTTGTTAATCTCAGCCACACTTACAGTGGAAATGCATGCTGTATAAGGAAGTGATTGAATTTCAAATAAAGTAACCTGAATAAATTGTGATGTTTGCTTGCAAATGTACAATGCTTTGACCGTTTTTTGAGGAACATGAAAAATGAAAAAAAAATTACATAGCGTTTCTCTGACTGATAAAATGCCCAAGAAGAACAGAAATGACACTTGGATAATGTGATGGCAGATGCTGGTAAAACATTGTGTGAGTGTGGCCATATATCCACTGGGAACAGATTTGGAGTACGCAGTAGGCCCAGGTGATGTTGTTCTCTACCTTGAAGCCAAGCAAAAACTTTCTTCAGGAGACAGAGGTGGCTAGAGGGAGGGTAAACAAATTTTTTTAATAGAACAGTATTTTATCAAACAGTAGCAGAAGTAAAAATGGTACCTGGGGGGTTGTCTTATGCTGGCTATTCCCAGCTGCTGGTGTTTCTTCTGTCTGTCCTATTGCTTTGCCTGGAGAAGATTGAACACTGGCTTTTGTTCCTTCTCCGTTGCGTGGAACAGAGTGTATTTTGACCAGAGATTGCTAGGAACATCCGCTTTCCTTTGTCATGGGCCACTCATGATTGCAGGTTTAATCAGTTATTATGAGAGAATTGTTCTCAAAGAGGGTTTAATGTAACAAAATGTAACCTTGTATTGGTGTCAAGTACTTTTCGCTCTTCCATGACTGCCAGTTTGATACTGTTCTTACACGTTTTGATTTAGACTTTTACTTGGTTTGGGTTTGTAATTTCTCCATGTGGTAATCTAATTTTTTTTTGATTTCCTGACAGTGTTACCTGTTTGTATACTACACGGGCTGGAGGAATGCCAAATCCTTCCTGACTTTTGGGTTAATTTGCCTGTGTAACATGTATCTGTATGAACTGCGCAACCTGTGGCAGCTCTTCTTTCACGTGACTGTGGGAGCGTTTTCTACCTTACAAATTCGGCTGCGACAACCCCAGGGAAAGTCCCCTGATTACAATGTCTGACAAGTCCTGGAACATTTAGAGGCAGTCTTGTTCCAACAATTCTTCACTCTCAGGAATGTAAAGAAGAAGCTATCTGGCTGGGGCTTTTTTTTTTTTTTTTTTTTAAATAAAGCAATGTAAGATGCTTGTGGACATTTTTCACTTGATTTTTTTTTTTTTAAAAGGACACAAAAGAATATGGGACTAGAGGAGCATAATGGGTCCTATTTATGCAGTGAAATGTATATAGGGACACCAAGTTTGAGGAATTTGACTGATGGCATTAAAAAGGTTCATTCAAAAATATGTTAATGGAAGAAATGTATAAAGTATCATGCAAGCTCTTCACTTCCAAAATCAGTTTTGCCTTTGTGAGGCAGTAGCGGATAGGCTAAATAAACAATAATAATAATGCTATTGCATATTAGCAAACTAGATTTGGAATATGTAAGATAGTAAATTTTGGAATGTTTTGTTTCACATTGACATATATGTGAATCTTTTCTTAACATAAATGTAACCCGGAAACTCAGTTTCTGGGGATCAGCTGTATGGCACCTGTGGTCTGTCCGGTCTAGTGCTATAAATACTTTAACATTTCTTCATTGATGATTTCCTTTTAATTATCCCTTAAAAGCGATCTATGTGGACAGGGTTTCTTTTTAGTAATTATTCCAGAAATTCTGCCACTTAACCTAGGATTTTAGCACACTTGCTGTGTTTGAGCTCTGGAAAGGCTGAAAGGAAGTGGATTGGTGAGTAACGGAGAGACTTGTACCTGTTGGACTATTGTTCTTTTTATATACTTCTAGAAACCTGTTGGACTATTGTTCTTTTTATATACTTTTAGAAAAAGATGAATAATTAGCTCAATCCTGAGATAAACAACTGGTGTCAGGAAAATAATAAATCAGACAGATTAGCTTAAACAAAAGGAGGCCAGGGGTTTTGTTTATTCTTCTGGTTTTATGGGTTGGGTGACTTGTGTTTGAGAGAACTGTTGTGTACTCCTGAAGATGGTGAATCAACGTGCAACCCACAAACACTTAACCCTATAGTACTGCCATCAATTACACTGGGTTTGTTTCTTTTTTTTACAATTATCTGACGGTTATTTATGATGTTTCATAATGTACAAATAGGTAGATATATGTGACCTGGAATAATGTAAGGGTTCACTGAAATGCTGATGGAAAAAAAAAAGAAAAAAAGAAAAACCCAAACTTTAATGGCAGGGAGGTTGCCATGCTGCTTGTGGTGTTGGATTTGGGCACTGGCAGAGCTTTGCTGTGCTATGAAATGTAGCTCCAGGCAGATTTCTTCAGGCATTTCATACCAAATCGTTATGTGTTGCGGCAGGTTATTTAGTGTCAGATTATGACCAAGAGGAAAGGAGCTAGATTTTTTTTTTCTTTTTAAATAGGTGGTATTAATCAAGAAAATGACGCATAATACAACCAAGGATGAAATTGTAATCTGAACAGGAGCAGTATGTATTATATTGTTCGTAATGTGTCTCAGACTGATGTCTAAGATGAAGACCTTGAAGATACCGTGGTGGGCTGTCCCAGACGGTGGTGTTGGAGCTGATGTGCTTTGCACTTAATTCTCTTCCCTCTCTACTTTAAGACAGAGAAGAAGAATGCAGTCATGGACATGATCTACTTTCATTTTGGGAATCCAGAAGATGGGGAAGAGATAAAGAGGAGGACTGGATTGAAGTGTACCAGAATTTTAGGAAATGTTTACACCATGAGTATGTAAAACTCCAGAACAACGGCAAACAGCCTTTGTTTAGCGCTGAGAGGTTTGCTTGCCTTAGCATTCACTGCAGCTTTCTGAGCTCTGGACACCAGAAAAGAGGAAAAGCAGTCCTTGACCATCTTAAGAGTGTGACTGAAAAATACAGCTATTCATGCTTTAAGTACAAAAGTACAAAACCAGGTTTTATCTTGCTAATAAAGCCAAGAGGAGTCCTTATACCTGTCTTTTCACTTCTCCATTGATAGGATGCCCAAAGTACTGCTTAGTTTTTAACTCAGGCTGTTGTGCATTTGAAGAGTTTTCTGTTGCGTCATTTCTTCAGTTTAGATGTTGGCACAGAATCTTGTTTTCTCTGAGACACCTTCCCTTCCAGCTGTGCCTAAAGATGCATTTTTAAGGAATGAAAACTTCCTTTGTCATAGCATCTGGAGCCATTATTCCATTCCAGGTAAGCTGGTATTAAACTAATTGCTGATTAGCAGGTATAATGAACAAATGCAACTGTCAGTGTAACAGAAGACGGTTGGGAGGTTTTTTGCCTTTTTTAATGACACCGATTAAAAATCCCATTTCACAATGCAAAGTTAATGAGCATGAGTGTGCTTCATTACCTGATATTACTAGGTGCTAAAAACATGACTTTTGAACATAATACTACGGTTTGACTGTAGTATTAGAACTTGCTGAAATTTTGTGTGAGATGTAAAACAAGATATACCAGGCCAAGTTGGAGGTGGAAACTTACTGAAAATTCCCAGGTTTTTATACAAACTCAGCATTCAGAGAAATAGTAGGTGCTTCTCTGCTGATTTTACCAGATACTTGAGTTATTAGACTTAGGAAGATGAACTTAGAAAAGATAATGGCATTATTGAACAATATGCGTTATTTTAGTTTGAATTGCATGAGCCATTTGTAGTTGCTTGATTTTTACTGTGGGATTTAGTAGAGGCAGAGCCTACTTCATGCTGTATCTATGAAGGAAGCCCCCTTTAAAGTTGGAATGGGTCCATCACAACACCCACAATACCTTATTTTTCTTCTAATAAAGAGTCACTGTTTTAGGAGGGGGTGGCCAAAAATCTGACTGACTTCCACAGCACTGTTTGAGGTTTGATTACCTCAGAGTCTCCTATTTGTGCTTCTAGAAATTTAATCACATTCTCCCTTCCATATTTTTACTTAATATCTGTGGTTTTTCATTGTGGTGTGCTCTCGTATTCAATGTCTGAGCCAATAGCTGGGGCTAAGAACTTGTCTCATTTGCAAATGTCAGATTTTTGCTAGGAAAGAACTTTACAAACCCTGGAAAATGTGTACGCCCCTTCTCCTTTCACACTGCTTCATGGAAGACTGACTCACGTAGGTACATAAGAATATATCTAGGGAGAGAGAGGGGCAGAAAATGCAGCTTTCTGTGAGGGAATGTATGTGTGTGTTACCTGGATGGATTTTTAGCGGTATCAAAACTAGCAGAGAACTAGACGATGACAGAAACTGGTTTTCTTTGCAGACATGGTGGTAACTTTCACTGTGGATTGTTTAAAATATTGATAGCCTTTTTATCAAAGGACTGAGGAACACCTATTTAGGGATATTACCTTTCAGCCTCCTGCCTTTCATTCACAATTTCCACTGCAACAACTATGGTGTGATTGTTACTTTCATGGTTTGTGTTGAAAAAAGTCTCCCATTAACATTTGTGAACACTAAACGTGCTATTGTGAATCAGTTTTTTGTCAGGGTAAATAGTGTTCTTGTTACATGTTACAGCTTGCAAAAATCCATGCTCTCTGAATGGTGTTAATACAGAGCTGTATTACAGGAGGGGTTTTCCCCTGGTGGGAGGTGATTGATGAGGAGGGCAGCAGTAGGAGATCTGCTGCAATGGCAGCTGCAGCATGTTGACAAGAGTCCAGCTGATCTCAAGAGGAGTCTGAGGAACCCTGGAGCATCCAGCTGTGTGTGCAGTTCCAGTCATAGCTGGTCAGATATTCCAGGTATCATTTATTTTGATGAGGCCAAGTGATTTCACAATGTCTGTAACAGCTTCTTTTACTTAACAAAATTGTGATTAATCAGTTTTATTGATCAAAGTGTTTGCTATTGAACTTTACAGAGCACTTCTGTCAATTGGTACACCCCCATTTGCTTTCCTGAGTATCCAAAAGTTGTTCAGACCTCTTAGAGCATTTATGGAGTCTCTTTTCCTGGACAGTATTTCTTTCTTTCTCAGAGGCAAAGCCTCCTGAGACACATAGATGACAAGTACATGTTCAGAAGGTTCAAGGTATGCTTAGCACATGTAGGCACTAGATGGGTGCCTCACTCTGGTATGACGTAAAAAGCTCTGACCTGGATGTCCAGCTCAGCTTGCCCTAGGAACATGTGAGTGACACTGTAGCCCACTAACCTGTCACTGAGCTGAGCTCAAGGACATGCCCTAGTTGTGAACCGCCATGCAAAGTCTGATAGCAAATGAGAACGTGCTCCATCTCTTGTACTGAAGCTGCTGCAGAAATGCCATGAGAAGAGAGGGCAAGAGAGGACATTACCAGCTGAGAGTCCCTGTGCTCACCTAGTTGGAAGAGTCATCGTGCCTCCTTGCAACACGAAATGTCACTTTATCTGGAGCCAGCTCTGATCTGTCGTCTTCCTGCCCATTTCAGGACACAAACTGCAAGGCAACTTGAGGTGAGCCCTGCTTCCTAGAAGAAGGTGTGTAGCAGCAAGATGGCTCTCTGTGGCTCGCTTGCTTGTGGTTTTTTTTCTCGCCCTGTCCCCAGGCTGTGCTGGGATGCTGTGCTGTTGTCCTTCCTGAGCAGGTGAAAAGGAGAGGTAGGTTGTCCATTAGCCTGTATTTTGTTTCAGACTGAATGACAACAGTCACTTCAAGGACAGGAGAGCACCAAGCATACCTGAATGGTGGGAGCAAGAGAATCTCAGCTCTTATCCCATCAGGAATGGAAGGAATTGAAACTGTTGTCCTGACAGCACAGCAGGGCTGCTGGTAATGGCTTCACAGAATGGTAGGTGTTGGAAGAGACCTCTGGAGATCAGCTAGTCCAACATTCCCCTGCCAAAGCAGGTTCACCTAGGGCAGGTTACACAGGAATATGTCCAGGTGGGTTTTTAAAGTCTCCAGTGAAGGAGACTCCACAACTTCTTCATCCTTTGATGGGACTTGAGGTTCACAATACCAGATTTGGCTGCCTTGGAATAGGCATTATGGCTCCTGTTGGAACTTGGGCTGCACCACACAAGGTTTGCCATTAGGTGGGGAGAACTCTGGAGCCAAACTCCTGTCATTCCCACCGAGCACCCACCACTTGCTTACCTGCTATTCTCCACACCGGCCTCCTCTTTCAGTCTGCATCCAAGAGGTCAGTGTTTAGGACTATCCATGCTGCAAGGAGCTTAATGGAATTTAAACTCATAAGAAAAAGAAGAGAAACCCAGGATATTCCTTTTTGTGCATTATTCCCCAGCAGTATAAGAGTGTTTTGTTTTCTTCTGAGTCAAATGAAATGACTGCCACAACTTCAGTCAAAAGCTACCTTTGATGTTTAGCAGACCCCAGGGCACGGGGCTCATGGCCAGCACTGCAAGCAAAGCGCCACAGCAGAGCAGGACAACCAGGGACTGGGAGATGCTCTGGGACAGAAAGTTAAAAATGTAGCCCTGTTTTTCACAGCAAGCTACCTGGCTGCCAGGTGGCTGGAAAATGTTGCTGCTGCTGTCCCCCATCCTGCCTGAAATTCAATGTTCTAAGTCCCATCCTCACCACTCGGGTCCTTCTGGCTCCTTCAGCTTAAAAAACTCCATTTCCGTTCTCTTGACCTTCTCTGTCTCAGTCTTTCCAATTGAATGGCCCTTTTTCAGGCTTCATCCCAAGCTAGCTCTCCCCACCAGTCCCTAGACTTCAAATTAGAAGTGATGGTGCCCTGAGGAGCGGTCAGGAGGGTTAACAATTTGCCTCTAGGCATAGTTTTTGGCCAGATGTTTGTCCCTGTATGTTGTGTAATGCACGGCCAGGAACGCTGGCAGTGCCGGACCTATGGGTAAGACAATTGGAGCACCCCAAATGGATCATTTTATTCTATGCAGGCAGACACATGATGTAGCCAGCTTTGTGTGGGAAAAAGCGCACCTTAAAATTCATCAAAATGCTCTCTGGATGGGAAAAAGATGCATTTAGGGAAAATAGTTCAGCCAATTAGTATGTACAGCAATTTAAATATGAGGGCATAGCGCTGGAGGCTGCTGGCTTCCCTCCCCTGGGGAGTACCCTTCTGCAGATAGTTTCAAATGCTGTTTACATCAGCTAATGTCCTAAATTGCTGCTTATATGAGTATGTAGAAGAAATAGTTCTTCACCATCTTTCTTAAAGACTAATACTTCAAGTACTTCATGGCTTTTTGTTTTTGCAGTGTTCTCAGAACGCTTACAACATCCCTCCGAACAAAGAACAGATTGTAAGTCATTTGATTCTTAGTTGCCTGTGTCATGTCTCTTCAACTGGAAAAAAAAAAACAGTTGAAAGCTGCAGCGTTTTGCTTCTCAGTTGTAATTCAGGCTTCCATTAATTGGTTACATTATGTGTAGCGTTTTCCTGTAAAGACTGAAAAAGTTGCATTGCCAAAAGCACTGCTGTCTGTTTCCAGGTGTGGAAACATACTGAGGTACCTGGGGAATTCTTTGGCCAAGTTGATGTATTTTTTAAAATACACACCCTTTTTTTGTTTTTATAGGACACACACACACAGGATTGAAGCTATTCAGTTATTCCGATATATTTAACCACAGTGCCACAACCAGGCTTTGCCAGTTACCCTGAGATGAACATTTCAAGGCAAGTGAGTGCACAGGAGGGACCCGGGGGACGCTCGCTGTGCCCCGAGCCCTTGCGGCTCTGTGACAGGGCGCTGTGTAGTACCAGCGTGGTCGTCATGGGTGGCCAGCACTGGTCAAGGAGGGGATGCTTCTAGTTGCAGATTCAGCATCCCCTGCACAAGTTAGGTCTGCTCTCTTCACTAGCCAGATGCAGCTAAAAGAAAACAGAGACACTTTACCAGTGAAACAGTGTTTAATATAGTTAAATTACTTAAATAGATTTCAATTTCCATGGGAAATCATAATTGTATCCATTTTTGCAAGATCCAGAGTAAAGAGTGTGTGAATACCCCTTGAAATGATCATGACACACTGTCAACAATCACAGCTAGAGATACTGGGGACTTGAAATTTCATAGACAACACAACTTTGTAAGATGAATCAAAAGTTAAGAAGACTGCAGACTTTCGTAAAGCAGAAAGCAAACCTAAAACCGAGCGTATGGCATGAAGGTGAGGGGGTAAAAGGGATGGAAGGTGGAGGGGGGAGAAAGGCATAACAGCGTGATGCAACTTAAGTATTTTGCAAATCAGGAAGGATGTAAAGGAGCAAAAGTATAGTACAAGGGCAGACTTGGCAGTTTTACAGAAGTCAATATACTATACTTTTCAGAGATGTTTCCTAGTGGAAAGGAGAAGGAAAGGGGCAATGCCATTTAAGCTCACGTTTAAATGGCTTAATGCTCGGGTTATGCTCAGCAATATGGCAAATTAATTAAGACAGGCCCATGGTTTATCACTTATTCTCGTTGCCAAGTAGGAAAAAAAATGAATCACCACCACCATAGTGCAATCGTTAAGCTGTTAGTACTACAATAATTCTGCCCTGAGAAGAGTGGAAAAGAACTTTATTAAACGTCAAAAGTTTGGAGTCATTTTTAGTACTAGCCAAATTCAATATCAAAACTCTCCCCTCATAGAATATAAAAAATATAGCTTTTTTTTAAAATGCTTTTCTTTTTTTTTTAATAAAATATCAAGGGATTTTTTTTTCTTTAATAGTTAAAAAAGGTACATAAATGATAACAGTGAACTATTCATAAACCCCCCACTAGTGATAAAGATTTCCAACACAGTATCAATGGCACTGTATTTTAGGGTTGACCACCTCATACACACACTTGCCATCATAACCTTTTTTTTGAAGATCACCTGATTCCTGAAAATTGAAAATCTGTGACTCAGTTTAAATAAGTGCCCACTACAGGAAAGTCAACTTGATGCTGCAGTACATAGCTCCTTATAATATCAAACGGCAGTTACAATATCAGACAACTCTCATATCAGCAGGATTCTATTAAGACCATCTATGAAAAATGATTTTTTTTTAAAAGAAAAGTTCAAATAAGCTTTTTTTTTCCTCCCTCTTACAAGAGCTCCTGTTAGAAGATTTGCTTAGAGATCTTTTTGACATGTTTGACTGATAACCAGCTCAGTAGCTAAAACTCAAAGGTCCTGTTTCCATTTGTTAAGAGGCCACCCTCTGTTTGCATGCTGCGTGGAACGACTGTGTGACAACTGCATTGTGTTTTTTCCTCTTCTTTGGGGTTGTAGATTTTTCTGGATTTTCATTTTAAAATGCATCTGATTCAGCTTGGAAACTCACCTGTTTGTTGTTGGTTGATTGTATAGTAATAATCTGAAAACTGCCAAGTCTGTGTTCAGAGTCTTATGCACAGAAAAAAAATTACACAAAAGTCTACAGGTTATATACACCTCGCACCACACCTTGGTGTGGACAGCCTGCCTTCTAATTTATATATAATTTACAAAATATAGAATTTGGTATATCTGTTAGATCTCCATGTTTTCAATATTACAAAATAAAAAATACAAAAAAACCCACAACAAATTTCAGGGGAGTTCCCCCCCACAAAGTGTCTCTTGTTTACATCTAGTCTTTCCCATGTAAACTGATATATACCAAAGAAGAGCACAGACGACTTTTTAATAAATATGGTTGTAGAGCCATCTTCCTTTAGCCCGATCTTCCCCTTCATCAGATGTGCCAGCCCCACTCAGAAGAGCAGTCATGTAGCCATGGAAAAGAAGGGAAAAGAGGGGGCCAGGGCTATGATGTCTTTTCACACTCAGACATTACCGATGCCCTTCTAAAAGGCCTTTTTGTGTGCTGCAACAGTGGGTGTCAATTTTGAAAGCCCATTCAAAACAGCTAATAAAAGCACAGTGGTACACTTCAAATAGCTGGCAGGATGGGATGGAAACATTATGGGAGTGCAAATCCATTCCAAAATAATGCTTTGTAGTGAATCATACATTCCTTCAACCAAGTAAATGTTGTGTTGCGTCAATAAATACTTAAATAGCTTCTTATATCATCCTGTGGTAGCAGCCTTTTTAAAAAATTCCAAATTTATGTCTTATCATCTGTGAACTCTGTAGTACGCATCTTTGGTCGACTTAGCACTCAGCCAGGAACAACTCCAAGGTGGTTTCTTCGGTTGCTTTTCATGATGAGTGGCCAAAGAGTTTGCCCATACCGGCTCTAGAGTCACGGTGTGAAATTTCAGCTGCGCTGCCTTTTCAGCTTCACTGCCAAAAAGTGATTCTTCTCCGATTCACCATCTTGTGTAATGCAAATTCCATCTTTGAGTGACGCTGCAGTCAGTGCTAACTAATTGGAGGCCCTTCATTTAGAAAGTAAGTGGTCATTTCTCCCTTGCCTTTGACCTTGATGACCCCTCGATATTCCAGCTGATAGTTGTTGGCTGCTAAAACCTGGTACATGTCTGTGGTTACCTGCAGAATAAACAAGAGTAAGCAGATGCTAGTCACGCCTTCCACACAGTCTTTTCGTTTGCTTTTGGAGTAATCCACGGACAAAATTAAAGTAGATTCAACTATTATGTTTCTAAGTCAGTTCACTTTTACGTATCAATCACTAACTAAAAGGTGAGCACAAGCTGCACAACAAACAGAGACTTTAGAACCTGAGATACTACAGAAGTCACACACGGTACACAACTGGCAGAAAAAAAATGCATCTTTCAAGAAGGTCACAGGATAAAAAGAACGAAATGGGTCACATTTTTAAAAACACCTGCCAGTTCAGTCAACTCAGATGCATTCATTACATCGCTGGAGTGGTAGTAGGCAAACAAGTTAAACATATTTTAAAAAGTCCTCAAAAATTACTTAGAAATTACACAGCGGATGTACAATTTAGAAGGAGCCATTCAAGGGTTTGTTTTTATGAAGCAGAAAGTACCGGGTGATGAGAAAGAGCAAATGAATGGAATTAGGTAGCCAGCATCCAAATTCTCTCTGCAGATGCCATAATAATCAATTGTGCTACAGAATAGCAGCAGTTTAAAGAGATATTTGTTTATTACACTGTATTTTCTCACCCTTTTTCAGCTGGCTTTAAGTATTTCATTTCTGGCTTCCTATTGCTGTAACGTTGCTGCTCTTGTTTGCTTATCTAGGATGAAAACTGTTCATGGACCATCCAGTAGGAAAGTTTAAAGGGTGTTGGATAAATATTGATCTAGTGAACAGACAGCTTGATTGGAAAGAAACAACATGGCTTCCCCTCTCTGGCGGAACTATTTTTCTATCCCTTCAATACTTTCCCAAGGAATGACAATCTGTTACTGTGGCTGTTGGGCTCAGTGAAAGCAGGACAGTGGAACTGAATCACGGGAAAGGTCACTGTCTGAAGGCAAGGAGATGTTTGATTACAAGACAGTTTCTATTAACCCCTTACACCGCTTTCACTAGTTATAGATCCCCACCCTGCTGATGCCTGGATCCTTGCTGGCCTCACAACACATACACTGTTGTGAACAGATGCATTACAAAACTACACATCTGAATCAAACCCTTGGAAAATAAAACAACCTCGAGTTGCATGTAGCTGAGCAGCAAGGCAGCAGCACGAGTGAGTAAGCACCACAGCAGGACTGTGCTCATGGGGCCAATGAGGTGCTCAGGGAAAGAACCTCAGCTCAACGCTTCCACCCAGAACTGAACTGCAAGTTTTGGACCAAAGGTTGCAAAGTTGGTTAAGATTAAAAGGCAAAACTTGACAGTTCCAGCTAGCATTCCCCAGCTGGTGGTTCTTTCAATACTGTGGAAGTAAATGTATGGCATAAAAGACTAAAAAAACCCTAAAATTCTGATTCTAATTAAGTTTCAAAACCTGTAAATGACACAGGGCTAGCAATATAAGTTTTTGAGGTAATTCCTTACCTGGATCCTGTCAGGCACACCTGTACTGTCCATTCGGCTAGCTACATTCACCGTGTTGCCCCATATGTCATACTGGGGTTTGCGTGCTCCTATCACCCCAGCTACGACAGGACCAATATTGAGGCCTGGAAGGAGAAAAGAAATCCCACAGTGCTCAGATCCATCACATGTGAACCACGTGAAGCTTGAGGCAAGTTTTTTCAGTAACAAACAGCCTGAGGTTCATTGGTTCTAGCTGTGCTTTACCCTGACATGTAAACTGCAGCCGAACTGTGGGAAAAGAAACTTTTAAAAAGTTGGTGTCTTTGATCCATTATACGTGTCTGACTGGCAGCACGGGCTGGATCTGCTCAACCCGGAGCTACTTTCCAGTACCAGATAACAGGCTAAGGTTTACTTGCCATCTGGCTGCCAAGCAAACCGCTCACTTGGAAGTCAGTGCACAGCTGCTGCAACACTGGGTGCCTGTGAGGCAGTGGCCCGGCTGCCATCCAGAACAAATACCACACTTCATCCTCACATTTCTTCTCCTTCTCCTTTTCTGTCTCTTTTTATTCCCTGACTTGAAAGGCAATTTAATGTCCAAGGATGGCAGAGCCAGGGACCACAGGGGGTGGCGGGAAGGAGCACATCACAGGCAAAATGAGTCCAAGCTCAACTACCATGTAGGATCATGCTGCGGTAAGAGCTTCTCTGTGCCAAGGTTGGTTGCCCAATTGCTCCTAATTTTCCAGGAAGCTTCAGCAGTAATGCTGCTACTCTAACAAAACTGCTCTGATGTTTCAGAGAGGCAAAAGTGGTCACCAGGCACAAGAGAATTAACATCAATGGCAATGTTTATGGCTTTTACTCTTCATAAAATCCCCAGCTCAGAATGACCACTACCTATACTTAGTCATATACACACGGTGACATTACCTATCTTCATTTGGAAGTTGTTGAATGAATGTTCATTAATGTATTTCATTTGGTCCATTAACCTCATGGCAAAATCAGCCAGAGCTTTGATATGCGTTTTCCCTTCCTTGTCGTAAGTGGAATCGTTGAGGCCTGATGCAGCCATATATGTACTGCCGATGGTCTTGATCTTCTCCAGCTGCCGAAATTGGTCTTCACTTATTATCTGTTTCACAAAAGCAAAATAAGTGAATAAACCTTGACAAACACAGACATGGTGGTAACATCCTTGCCACCTGTCCTCTCTTGGTACATGCACTACAAAGTACTGGACAGAGTCTCCACTATTCAAAGTAATAGGAAGAAAGGGGACTAGATACTTGGAGGAGCAACAAGGGACTAAAAGGGATTTTAATGTGAAAAAAAGAGAAAATAATAGAAAATTAAAGACTTCCAGAATGAGGAGAACTAAACATGGCACAAGGATTCAATCAGCAACGTTCCTTCAGGAGCTCAGCAAAGCCCAACTAAACTCATTATTTTGATTCACTCTGTTCCCCCAGATTTTCTGCAACTTACCTCATCAAAATCAGCAATGATCTCGTTGAGCAGTCTCAGACACTCCACCCCCTCGTTGTTGGCCTCCAGCTCCACGTAAAACTCTGAGAAGTTGCTTATGGAGGCGAACATGACAGCCACACACTCACAGGACTGGTAGTACAGTTCATCATTTCGCCGCTCCTGAGCCAAGAAATGGGCTGCCACATCCTTTGGCAAAATGTTGTGGAGGAGGCGTCTGTTATAGGCCTGCAGCTCCTCCATTTCTTCTTTCTCTTCAGTGGCCTGGTTTAGGAGGGAGAGACAGGGATGTGCTTACTCTTTTGGTAACTGCTCTGGAGATGGGAAAAAAAGCTGAAAATGAACTTGCAGGGAAGACAGAAACAGAAAAAGTGTTCATCTACTTTCCAAGAAGCTTCAATTAATTGGCGCTTCCTCAGTGCCTCCCGCTCAAACCACTGAGACCTATTATTAGAATGATGGCCTGCCATCCAGAGGGTAAAAAAAATCTGTACAAAACCTGCAGCGCTGTGGTCTCCCATCTATGAGTCCTGGGCAGAGCTGAGACTTGTTCTGCTTGCTGAAGGGTCACATATGATGCGCCAGCGTCACTTGTGGGCACGAGTAGTGAAAACACTAATACTGAACCCAGGGACAGGGGCACGGTGTGGCATTATCTGTAGTGGTGGTTATCCTAAGGGCTAACACAGGCTGGGTATCAAGCCAGTTCCCACTGCCCAACAAAAAAGTGAATGAAAATGCAAATCTGAATCTTTTACACCTCTCAACACAGCAAACTAATGCTCACTGAACTCTGGGAACAATCCAGCAGTGAATATGAGCTTATTATATTTACAACTCATGTTATACTACAGGTTACTGCAAGAGTGACAGGCTCAGTTGCCCAAATTAATCAACCTTGATCTTCAGATCTAGAACCCCTTACTGTGGGGACCATCCAAAGTGCATTTACAAGGAAACAAGGGCTTAAAGTAAATAACCGGGATGAGTATACTAAGTACCAAAGAGGAGCAGAGCATTACTAGTATGCCCAGTTAAATGCCAGATCCAGATTAAATTCAAAGATGCTTTATAACACTCCTCAACTCGCTAGTGAATAGCTCAGTAGCTTTATATTACCACCAATGCCTATGTGTTTTCCTCCAACCCAGCAAATGCCACTAACCTGGAGTTTCCAGAGGAAATCAAGCCTTGCAGTGGATTCCACTTGCTGGGCATGCAAGTACAGTGCCAGGACAAAGACAGTAATGATGACAGGGGTCACAATCTTCAACGCGACTCGTGTCATCACCGGAGGGCTGCAGCCAACGAAAGAGCAGGATTTCCCAGTTAGTCTCAGCGTGGAAGAACACAGCTTAGCCATGCTCCGCAGCTCCCACTTCAATGCTAACCAGCCTCTGATGAAAAGGATTTCTTCTCTCCCCTCAAAGCATATGTTGGTAAAGGGACAAACACTGCCTGCAAAAAGCTGAGGGCCTTGGCTCATAGCTGCTTGTTTCTATAGCAGGACTTGGAAAGAGGAAATTTAATCTAACTTCTTAAAAAGGGTTAACATCAATATAAAAGCCATTTTTTAGAGAATGCCCATACATGCTCAGCCACCACTATGCTTGGCAAAACTGAAATGCTGACAGGTCTTCAGACTGTATCTCCCACACTGGCTTCTCCAGCTTCCTAAATCTGGAACTGTTCTACACTTACTGCTTCTCCAATGAGTCACTTCTTAACGGCCTTTACTTTGTAAGTACTCCATAAGCTGAAAAGAGCACTAATACACATTCCATCCCTTCTGACAAGCAAGAAAATAAAAACTATTAAATCTGAATTACAGAGTTATACAGCATGAAAATATTACTTTGATAAAAACCTTTGACTTGTAATCACAAGTAAGCTCCATGAGATGCTCTTAAAGCATGTTGGCACAAGTCTCGCAGAAGAGAGGACACTCTGTGAGTAGCTATAGATACAAAAGGGCAGTGCTTGGTACACTGAGGGCATTGGCATGGTGCTGCATGAGCTGCAGTGATCCATAGTCAAACGCCGGACACTGCCAGTGAGTCACCGTGCTGCTATGGCACCTTGTGAACAGAAAATGCCTACCAACAAAAACCCATAAAAATACTTGATGCCAGAGTGACTCACCATGATAACGTTGCATTTGCAGACACACTGAAAAAAAACAAAACACAGACGCAAGGTTAGTAGAGTGTTTGGCTCCCTCCAGCACTCGTCCTTCTGTACAACATTCAACAGCACCTCTGCAATGTGGCACCTCTAACACTGAGTGGGGCTATAGCTCTTTTAAATCATAAAACTACAAAAAGATGGGGGGAGAGGAGAAAAAAGGTCGTCTGAGCGACACGCAAAAATCCAGAGTGATGGTGCAACATGGCTAATGTAGTTAAAATATCGAAGAAGCATTAAGAGTCAAAAGCATCATTGGGGATTTTAATGTCAGCGTGAGATGCTTAGCAAATGCGTGTGCATCCGTCACTACTTCATTATGTCAGGCTGGAAAACTGGATCTAAAGGAGGAAGCTTTGGGCTTAAATCTTGTGAGGACTAGCTCCTCTTGTCCCCATTTATTGTAGCATGGAGATGTGTTTAATTCCATTAACTCTAGCACTACTCCCTTCTTCTGCAAGTTGCTCGTCTCCACAGTTGTGCCTTGCTATGGGTACTGCACACGAGTGCACTAAAGAAAACCCTTCTCCAGATTGCTGCTACTACTTACAACACTGCCAAGTACTTTTATGAAGCAGAATTGCTGGAGATGGAGGGTGTGCTTTTCTTACAGGGAAAGGAGCTTTCTGGTAGGTAGTAGCCGTCTGAGTTCCTGACTGATTGATTGCTTAATGCTGCTAGGTTTCCTCTCAAGTGTGGGTGGAGTATTAGATGGCTGAGAATCATGAACATGAATCTTTCAAAAAACTATTTAAATGGAAAGATAGAGATCAGTGGCAAAATTGCTCTAGTGTCACTGATACAATTATATCTTTGCATGCTACTAATGTGATACAGCTTTAGCCTGAGAATCTCATAGCTGTCTCAAGAGCTTCAGGCCACAGTTCTCTGAGGCTGGAGGGAATCTCTCACTACAGAATCAGAGATAAAAATCATCAGAATCGAAACAGCCAAGGAAGCCTAACTGGGCATAAAATTAAAAATTAAAAGCATACCGGCTTTCTAACCTTGTTTGTTCCAAGACATTTTTCTGCAGCTCTGAGCATGGACTTTCTTCTGACATGGATTTTGCAACCCACAGCTATCTTGCACACGATCTATTGCATGGCCTCTTGGCCAGCTCCAGCACTGAACACGTGTGCTTGGATGTAGAACTAGTTGGGAACTCTGGGGACAGTGACTCCAACATGTAAGGTTGGATCTAGCTGGAGACACTTCCTACATGCAGCATAAATCACTACCTGGCCAAAGATGACCGACTGCCCCTCATTATCACTCTGTCTTACAGTGGGAGGGCGGCAGATCTGACTGTCTGTGCTGGAGTGTGGCAAAAACTACAGCTTAAACTACAGTTATACTCCATGTGTCACCATGCCGGTGTGTTACTGCAGTCAAGTCTAGCAGCTCCCAACGTGCCATCATCAGCCTTTCAGTTGCCTGCATGCTGGGTTGGTTTGTACACAGAAGTGTGAGGTGACATCTGCACCACTTCTAATTAGTGCCATAATGGCTGCAGAGCAGATACTAATTATGTAGCTACAACAGGCACCCAATTAAAGTAGTATGAGGTCATGTTGTTTTTTTTTAATATCAGCTGGACAATAAGGTACATCTCTGAGCTATGTGCAACATGCTGAGCTCCCATTTCCCACAATACACAAATGGATTGCCAGACACTGGGACAAGAAATAGCTGTCCATGGAGCTCTCTGGACAAGATAAATACCATTTAGTGAGAGACAATATAGCCTCACAAAAGCTATTTCTGGGAAAACATGCTCACTTTCTCCACTTTATTACTGACATTTTGATTGTAAAGTGACGTAAATTATACTTCTAAGTACTGTAATCTCGCTTAGTGCTTGATTTACAAGAATGAAATGATATTTGGGATATAAAATGCTTTTCTTTCTCTAATTGTGTTAGAAAATGCTGAATAGTTTCTGTTGTTGGAATACCAAACAACTGCAAAAAAATGGACGGAAACCTCATTCTCCCCATACCTCCGCAGAAAGCTCCATGGGGCTTCCTATATAACTTCATTCACTTGAGTTAACAAATTAATTTAAGTGGTTACTCCAAATGGCAATAAAAGCTGTACCTCCATTAATCATTGCTGGGCACACAGGAATGCTAAAATCATGGAATAGTTATGTGAAGGACAGAAGTAACCAGGTGCATCCAGCTTCATGGCGTTAATGACCATCAAAAAATTTAAGCAAGTACACAAGCTATTTCATAACATACAAGGTAGCACTGGGAAGGACCATGGGAATCTTCTCAACTGTTCTCCTGTCCCAGACAGTAGCAACCACAGCTACTACCCTTAACAAATGTTTCACAAAAATTGGTGCTTTTTAGATTGCTGGTTGTTCTTTGCTGCTCTGGACTCTCCATTTTTGTGAACTGCCTTCTTGCTACAAACTGAAAAACATATTCCAGGTTAGACCTTCCCACTCCTGAGCAGAGTAATGATCTACTTCTTGTGCCTTACTGGCAACTCTCCTTAGCATCATGTTCACCTTTAGACAACACCATGCTTTTCTTGACTCACATTCAAGTCCAGTGGTTGTCCACAAGGGGAAATCATCAGAACAAATAGTTAACAACACAGCTCCCAGTGAGAAGTGAAACTTGTGGAGGAAGGTGAGTTTGCAGGTGTGCCAAATTTCCCTCCCTGGCATGACCTTCAGGAGAGGGGTAACCACGTCAGTGGAAGGGTGTTGCTGCCATGTGTGACCTAGTGATGACAAACTACCTTTTTGCAGGTAAAAGGGTAACAGTCCACTCCCACTTCTGCTGGGAATTGTGCTGAGACCAGCTGCAATTCTGGCTTTTCAAATGCAGGTATGTGTCCAACAGCAACTGTCAGGAGATCACTAGCCAAACACCACCATTCCACCATCCCAGCCTGAGTTTGATATACCAGATGTCTGAACATCTCAGTTGTTCTTTATCACATCCCGGAGCCAGCTCAAGTCTGTTAGAGGGGTTTTTTTCAACCTTTTTTGAGAAATGACATTTCTATATTGGGAGTGTAATACCAGAAGAAGTGAGAATGACTAACTACAGCTCCCCATTTCTTGAAGAAAAAGAAAAACAGATCCATTCTGACTCCAGTTATATTTTGTTATTAACAGAGAGTTAATTTGTCAAGTTCCACATTAAAAAGATCTTGAAGAGAACTGTGTTCTCCTGCTCTACAGAGGTGGAGAGCAGTGTTGACAAAGCCTTTAGTTTACAGCCATGCCTTCTCTGGTATCATGCACTTCCCTTGCTTGCATGAGCGCCTCGGTGCTCCATCCACCTAATGCCACACTGAAATCATGGAGTGAAAGAAACTAGGTGAAGATTTCAGAAGTAAAAGGCACTTACTAGGTGTTAGCTGTAACCAGGAGATCTGCATTGTCAAAAAGGTTGACCCCTGGCACTTCCACAATGAGAACATATATAAATTCAATGATTAACATAAGTATCAGTTTTCCAATACAGCTGATCTGAAGGAACACAGAGCAGGCCAGGAGACTCAATAAGACACTGTAGGTAAAGTACTGTATAAAGACAAAAAAGTGGACAAAAAACCAGAAGAGAGATGAATGTCAGCTGGATAAACCAAAACTGAAAACAAGGAAAGCTAAACAGAAGGACAGAAAGGGATTGGGAGCTATATAGTTGAGCTGACCAAACATGTAAACCTGGGGCTGCATGTGGGATTATCCCACATTACAGGAGATTTAAGTGGTAAAACTGAACTGACGGAGAGGAAAACTCTTGCATTCTTCATCAGGCATTACTTGCTTTACACTCAACAGGCATAGGGCTCGCAGCTCTAGACCCAAGCTTGTGATACAGGTTTGACCTAGACACTGTTATGGAATTAGCAGAAAGCATAATCCAGTTATACTGGAATACTTTGTACTTTAAGGTAAAATTCTGGACTCAAATTCGTGTATCTGGACAACATACAGGACCAAGGGTATTAGCAATTCACACCACCAGGGCAGACTGAGGCCAGAGGGAAAGTATTGTCCCTGCTGACATGACACATTGGCAAGATACAGGCCGGACAAACTTGTACCAATGCCCAGCACCATGATCACTTTTTCTGCCAGCAGCTGCAGAAATGTGTGCATGTGTGGTAGTGGAGCCCTATGCCACACCTGAGTGGTGGGGCAGCAACTTCTGCCAATCTGAGAGCTGAAAGTTTAGCATGCCAGCGCTTTCAAATGAGACTGCAGATTGCAGGTGCAATTTATGGCTCCTGTGAAAGCTAGCA
>JAVSBS010027915.1:162975-184012 GCA_033124195.1 Coracias cyanogaster | reverse complement strand
TCCCTGATGATTCATGGGAGTCGTAGTTTAAGCTGACTTAAAAAGACATTTTAAAATGGTGGGTCCATTTGCCACAAACCCTATGGTCATAATCAGCTCTTCCACTGCCCCAAACCTTTCTAGGAATGCGGGCATACACAGCATTTGGAACATTAAATGGCACAGTTGGCTGCACTCACTGTGGATGCTTCATAACACTGACAAATGACTGTAGGGATTTAGTTAACCAAGAGCATGAATGATAACAGAGCTAATGTATGCTTTCTAACTCTCTGTGCTATATTTTGTTTGCTTTTAATAGTGTAGCCAAAGTGTAAAAATGGATGCAGGATTTTTAAAACTTCCCAGTAAAGAGAAAACATGGTTTGAAGCAATGGAAGCTGCATATCCACTGGCACAACAGCTAATGCAGTTTGCTTCTCCAGTATTTCCCTGAAGTATCTTTAGAGATTCATATATAAAATGCAAGAACTTATCCTGCTGTAAAGAAGTACAGTAGAGCCTTTGGCTAGTTTCGCTGGACTGCAGAGGATAATTGCATATGGAATGCAAGTACAGCTCCAAACTGAACCTGATTGGATTTTCAGCTTTTTCTCATGCAAATGCCATGAGATCCATCCACCCTAATAAGAGTATCTGTGATATCTTGATGTGGCATTTTGACTTTAAGAGCCTAATCGGGACTCACTTTAGGAAAGGAAAAATCTAAAGAGAGAATATACTTTTCCCATCGATTACAAGAAGGATTTAGATATGTACAGAGCAGTGTCTGGCCCCACTTCCAGTCTGAGGTTATCCTCCAAGTCAGTAGTGCAGCTGGAGTTGCAAGTGAGCCAGAAGGCCTAGCTAGTTGTGTATGGAAATGTCTACAGCAAAGGCCAGCTTGGAAATATAGCTTTGTGTTTGATCCAGACAGAAATGGTCACAGCTTAAATGTTACATTTAGCAAACATACTTGGGTTATTGATCTTAGCTAACCACAATTAATTGCTTAGGAAGGCATGACTTTTAAAATTTGGTCTTTATGGGTAACACTCTGAATGTTCCTATGTGGTTCCCATGAATACCATGGTTCCTGTGATTACCATCTGTAACAAGAAACAAAAGATATTATCTGCAATATCAAGAATGTTCTAAAATATTTTAAGATAATTTTGTGATTCAGCATTTTTAGGCATTTACCAATTATTTTAATGGAATTATGGGATTTATGCTATTAGATCACCCTATCAGTCTGTACAGACCAAATGGTCTTTAGTCATGGCTACTACTTGAGCTAATCAGAAGTGTTCAGCAGAAATGACTTATGCTAGAAGAATTATGATGTTCCCAAATTATTAATGGAAATGCGCAAGTTCTGACAAAAACTTTAAACCAGCTAGATTGCTCCTGTCCAGGATGGACTTTGCTGAAGAGCGTAAAAGAGAAGATTACGGAGGAGAAAGAAAAGAGATACAACAATTTGTGAACTCAGATGTGGAGGAATAAGATTCAAGCACCATTTATGCAGACAGAGTTTTGACACATAAGCAGGGAAAGAAAATATAATTATACATTGCAAAAACTGGATAAGAAAATTAGCAATTTGATACAGATTTACTGTGTAAAAATTGAAGTGCAGTATTTGGACTTAAACATTTCTATAAATGAAAACAGTTTATATATTCCTGTACAAATGAGAAAGGTGACCAAGATTTAAGTCATTAAAAAAGAGAACATTCAAATATGTAAATCAGAGATGCTCTAAATTTAGGGAGGGTTATCAAAAATGTCTGTTATCTCTGAACATGAACATATGCTTGCTATGCTAATTCTGTAGGCTCCTTAGATCAAATGCTGGCATATTTCAGTGTTTTGCATAGCTTTAAAATTTTACTTCAGATTTCATCCCCAGTTTTCCTTTTTTTGTATGTTTTTTTTGTACTACCAAATGCCAAATTAAGATGGGCTATCTGAAGGGAAAAAAAATCTTACTGTATGCCTATATTAGACTTTAGATGTTGCTTCTTTCTGGTTACTGACTTGAGAACTGTCCAGAAGAATATGAGACTAGAACTTGGCCACTCCATAAAATCCTAAGTAAATTTAGTGTACCACAGAGGATAAACTTTATTTAAATTTTCCTTAAAAGTGCATGCCTTTACAATGGTTAATATCAGAAAGTCCAGAATTTTTATATACCTTGGTGTCTCAAGGTTTTTGATGGCTCTATGTATTTCAAGACTAGTCAGTCACTGTTTTAGGAGATGATATTTGTCAGTAAAGGAAATAATGTGATCTCACAGATAGAAACAAATTCCTCAGTTCTGGTTGTATGAGAAACTTCACTGCAGGTTTCTTCCTCATAACTTACAGAAATAGCCCGTGTGGTACAATGACAGGCCAAAGCTTGACTGCTTCTTTATAAATCTCATTACCATTTGGGTTTTTTCTCTTCAAGATAAAGATGATAACATAGTGAGCAGTTTACATTTTTATTTCTTACCTAATCCACAAAACATTTTTCTATTAGTTTAAGCACTAGCATCTCTGTCTTTTGTGCCCCCAAGAGCTCTTTCATTAAGGTGTAAATATGTTCCTAAAATAACAAAAGTGCCATTATCATCCTTTTATTCATTTAGGTGCCCAGGAAGGGAACTGAAAAGGCATTTAGCTAAAAGCATACTTTTAGTATAAAGAGATAACATTAACACAAGAATCTCTGCAGATCGTTAGTCGGATTATCCTCTAATGTATACTCCCTTGAGTTTTGTTTGCCAGAATAGAATGTGAGATAAATGGCAAGCACATCTGTGAACAGGCACTAGAAGTTTTCATTCATTGCTCACCTCTGCCTCTCAGCGCTGGGCTGATGCTGCAGAGTATTCACTTACATCCTTATCTCCAAACTGACGAATAGCCTGTGAGGCTGTACCCTGTAAGGCTGAATCCCTCCAGAAAAGAACAGGTCACTTAGGACTAAATGATACTGTAAGACTGTTGTCTTATATTTGAAGAACAAAAACCACAGGAGGCTCTAAATGTTGTAGCATGAATCCCTAAATCCTTTATTCTCTACAGAGTAGGCCACTGCTCTTTTTAACATTGTCCACACTATGTTATCACATGGCTCCTACTGGACTGATGTAAGCATGGTACATCATGGGACCTGGTAAAAAGCCTGAAATAATGTTGAAAAAAGACATCAAAATATTTCACTGCAGAAAAAATGTTTTGATTTTTTAAATTCTTTTTGAGATGATAATATTTTGACTTTTTTTGGAAGGAAATATTTAAAATATTTGCTCTTTGAATGCAATGAGCAATCTCTATAGGGATTTTAGGTTTGTAAGTATCCATTGCTTACCTAAGTAAATTGTCCTGCTGGCTACCTATCTGTAGCATACTCATTTGAATTTGAATTTGTCTAGCATTAGCTTCTAGCCATTGCATGAAATTACACTTTTTCCTGCCCTTTATACCAACCATAAAATTGTACATCAGTCTCTGAAAATTTTACAAGAGAAGTCTGCAAAATTCAGCCAGGCTACTGGTTATTATACCTTAAAGCATTTACAGGTAGCTTTTGATATCAGAGACCAAGGTAATGACTATTAGGAGCTGCTATGAAGCTTGCCTTCATAGCATGGACTCAAACTACAATCCTGTTCCCAATCCATGTGCTAATAAAATACAACAAATAACCTTCAACATCTCCAAATAAAAAACCTTAACTCTGATATTCTGTTGTCTTTGCACTTTAGAGCTAGAATTGGCAAAGCCTCTCTAACTCAAGGTTGGTTTTTTTTGGTTGACTAACAGACAGTTGTTCTTTGACAAAGGTTGCACTCTAATCTTGGATGCTATATGAATTTTCAAAGAACTAATGAAGATCTGTGGAAAACGGCTTGGCATTTTTCTATTACTTCTAATAGGATTAGAGGGGTGATTGAATTGCCCACTGGAGGTTTTGACACCTCTGAATGAAGAAGACAACCTGCAAGCAATAGTTGCAACACAGCCATTGTTATTTATAGTGCAACATTACTTGGGTGGCAGTGCTGTTTCTTTTCACCCCTTGTAACCTCCTATACCATTTTCACAGACTGATCCGTACAGGTCAGTCATCCTTCCTATATCCAACAGTTGTTTCGCAGTATGTCAGAAGCTGCAGAAGACAGGGAGTCAGGGTGAATGTCCACTTTTCATGGGAAAGAAAACAAGAGGGAGAGGTGTGACAGATTTCTTCGCTTAGAAGCTGCAGGCTTCTTGAGCTGATCAAGTTACAGTTTGGTAAATCAGACCCTGACACTTCCCCAAGTGCTTGCTCTCAAGCTGAGGAATGTATAAACTACTGTGAGTTACTGCAGTCTGTGATGACAATGTTACGTTGCATTATTTTATTGTCTGTGTTTAACAGCATGTACTAGCTTACCCCGGCTTATCCATCATGTAACACTGAACTAATTTCCTAAATAATGTAGCTGCATGTCCAGTCTTTTGAAAGTTTCTCATTAAAACAGCATTTCATGAGATTTGAATAATTTTCCATATTATGTTTTTTCACTAAAAAAAAGATGTGATGAGATGGAGGAGATTTATACCTTTTCCCTGTCTATGAGAAAAAGGTAAATTAATATAGCTATAGTGCGTCGAGATGTTTTGAGTTACATCTTTCTTCATTATAATAACAAAATCTAGCATATTAAAAACCTGACAGTTATGAAAAATAGTGTCTTGATGTTTTTTGACTCCAAACCATTTTGGAATATATTTCAAAATTATCAAAACATTTCATCAGAACACTTTAAAAAGACATTCTAAAGCATTAATTTTATTTAAATTTTAAGCTAACTAGGTTATGTTTTTTACAGGGAGAAATACTCAAATCAAACAAGATTTTAAAGTTATTGCAATAAACATAAGTTATTTCATATTTGACTTCACATCAGTGTGAGACTGGGAAATTTCCTTCCATTTATTTGTTGTTTTTATAAAGTGATGTGAATGCAGTGATCCTAAGACAAGTCAGAGCATTACTTCTCATACCAGAGAGTGTAATTTTCAATGGAAGTGCTAAGAAAATGGGGTTTCCCAGCAAAAAGAAAACAGAATTAAACCCAAACCTTGCTATTTGCAAATTTGCTTTTTCTGAAAACGTTGACAAAAAAAAAAATCTAGAAATCTTGCAATAATGTCACTACATATCTATGTTAGCATGATTAATGCCTTTGTTCTTGCCTATGACTTCACAGAATCATAGAATGGTCTGGGGGTTGTAGTTCTCAGGATATTTCACAATCTCTTCTTTTCCTTAGCCACTGCTATGCATCACAAGAGCCTCTATACTATACAAGACAGCAAAAGCTCTTTTTTGCAGAGTAAGGGTAGGATGAAGTCACAGCAGTCTATTTTCCTCGGCCAAAAAATTAGACTTTAAGTTTTTAAGTGTTAATTCTTTAATTTTTTAAAGTTGTTTCCCCCTCCACAGATAGTACAAGCATCCCACGAAAATGGAGAAAAGTGTGCTACCAAGAAATGTCATCAACAGCCACCACCATGACCACAAGTAAATGTCTGATCAGCTTTGATTTTCTTTCTACCTACCCATCACTGTTCCTTAGACTTCTTGGAGTCCACTTTATTTCCTCATTTTCTTACTCTGATGCACTGGAATAAAAAGAGGACATTTAAAAACATTTTCATGTAGATCACCAGTTGTTTTTGGCATTTAAATCACTGGCTAGTGCATATTACTGACAGTCCATGCCCAGCTAACAAGTGGTATATGTTTAGACATAACCTTAGCTACAGAGATAAATCAGTCCAGGTTCACTACAACCCTTTCAACCTTAACCACGTTGAAGTACTCTGGGAAGACAGAGGGAAATTCTAGAAGACTTTAACACTTAACTACTTTAACACCAGGTAGTGTGTCATGATGTATATTGATCCTTTTGGTAAGGATAGTACCCCAAAATGGGAGCATCAACTCAGTCAGCTTAACAGAATAATTTAAAGAGATATATAATGTATTTTCACTATCACACAGTACCAGAACAGCAAAGCAGCAGAAGTTGTGTACACGTTACTGATTTTTATCCCTTTCAGACTAGTCTTTCTTAGTATTTTTAATGAAACATTAAATGATTGTAATGTAAACTGTAACAGAATGGCATAGTTTTATACTTTCTTAATTGGATGTTAATATCCATGTCAGTATTTGCACGAAAAACGGTGTACTGAGCCAAAATATCAAGGTTTCTAAAACTCACAATAATTCTTCAGTGATACCGTCTGTCAGCTTAATGTTCACCTCTCAGAATTCAAGGAAGAGTGTGTCTTCAGGGAAAGGAAAAAGGAAAAAATGACTGTTATGAAAGTACAGTAAAGGGAGTTCAGACCATGGACTTGAAATCCCATTTGATTAGATAGGAGTTATTAGTCATTAATTGTCAAAGTTGGAAAACAATTAAGAATCACTGCAGGGGCACTGTCACGCATCCTCCCTGATGAAGGTGCAGGGCTCTCTGTAGAAGGCGATGGAGAGCAGCGCACACACACAGCCAGGTGCCTGTGGAGAAGGAGTGGAGGATGCCTCTGAGAGCACCTGGCTCAGCTGCAGTTCCCTCACCAGCAGTGAAAGGCTGTATCCTCTGCAGTGGAGGGCAAGCGAAGGAGTCTGAATCGCCTATGTATGCAGTGTGCTTGGTGCTTTTTGAGCTTCTTGTTTTTACAGTCACCCTGCATGTTAAATGTTGCTTGGGACAAGCCACCTGCTACTTGTCATTCCTAGGATACGCATCCTTCTTCAGGGTCCCCTTAGATACCCACTAAGAAAGCTAAATCCTTAGGGAAAAAAGGGAGGAGTGGAGATGGAGTTTCTTCTGCTGGAGTTTATTCATCACCTGCTGTAGTTTATTCTGAAATTAGAACATATATACAAAGCGAGCAGGTATCTTCTCCAGGAATATCTCAGATCCCTGCAATACTGCGGAGGCTACAGGTCAATTCTTTCTTAACAAAAGTAAGAGAGTGCATTTTCGAGCATCTCTAGCTGTTGGCAAATCCTTTGACACACAGCTACTTTACTAGGTTGCCCTAAAGAAGTTCAAAAGCCCTTGTTCTCTCAAAATGTCATGGTTGTTCAAATTTCAAAGACACACAAAGGCACGGGCTCTTTAATATTCGTGTTTGTAGAGCACCTGTACCCCCGGGGCTTCCACTGAGGTGCTGGGCCTCTGGGAACGAGCAGCTGGAGGTAATCCCTGCCCACGGGACAGCACAGGCTGGACCCAGCTCGTCTCCATTGACAGGGTCCATTTTGCAGTAGGAGAGAATCAGCAGAGCAGAACAGTTGGTGCTGAGATCTGTATCCTGCATGTTTTGAGCTTCCTCTGCATTAACTCTGGTCTGATGAGGGAGTGCCTGTCCAGAGCTCAGTGTGCATCCTCCAGTCCTGGCTCATACAAAAGGAACCTGCTTCACACGCTTGGGGAGGATTTTGCAAGAGAGCCGATCTGCAGTAACAAGGGAGACTTGTAAGAATTTCTTCAAAGGTTCCTATCTAATCCAAATGAAACCAGTATATTTTATTTAATTTTGCTTCTTTACTTTAAACCAGTATGAGCTCTGAAAAAAAAATATACAGGACATTTTAAAATTATTTTCTTTTTTTAAACAAACAAAGAAGCCAAAGTGTTTTAATGTTGAAATGCTTCGATTTATTTTTTTTACTTTTTTTTTTTTTCTCCCTAGGGAATACTTGTGGCTCTTCATACTGCTTTGAGTAGCTGGTGAGAGGAAAAAAAGTAAAAAAACTTGTTCTACTAATAGCTACTCCGCTGCCCTGCTAACTATCTGCTGCCTTGCTTGCTTGTAAGTATGTGCCACAAAAAATTATGAGAAAAACCAAAAGCAGCACATAAGACCTGCATAGCCTTTGGCATGTGCATAGAAGGTGGCATTTGCAGGAGCCTCCAAGCCAGCAGCTAAGGGGTCTCTGCTTCAGGTTTACCAGCTGGGGCAGGAGGTACGGTGGGAGGAGTGTATCCAGAGAAGACATGGGGAAGGAGAACTGTAATTTTCATATAGAAAATCCTTATTTTGGTAAAAAAAAAAAACAAACCCAGAATTGTTCCAACAAATTCTTCTTAAAGTATCTGGAATCAGTGAGCAGCTGCCAACATTCATGCCCCTCTTCAGCTCCTAACAAGGCAGACAGGATCTGACCGTATCAGAGCTCCAGCACCAGAAAACCAAGCTTCTTTCATTAATTTTGTTTTCATGTTGTCCAAGCTTAAAATTAAACATGTAGTTAACCAAACAGCATGGTCCAGTTGGCAAAAGGAGAAATACTGCTAGGTTCTAACTTGCAAAGCTCTTCTGCTTAAAGTGGTCTTTTTTTTGGCCCATGAACTAGATTACGTAGATGTAAAATCTTTGTATGGAACAGCTTGCAAATTTGAGATTTTATAAGGTTTTTGTATATATATGCATTCATAAATATACGCACAAATAGTGTAGTTAGTTACATAAATGGCATCATACTTTTATTCAACTGTTTCCCCACATTGCATAATAATTTTTTGAATTACTTGTCCTATGTTTGCTTATCCGTAATCCTAGAATGACTTAAAGTAATCCTCCTGAGCAAGCTTCCCAGAATTAGAGTCCTCAGATTGGTGATCTGGTAATTTAATAGCAGAAGATTGACTTTCAAAATATTAAAATTAAACAAGATCCCTATTTTCCTATTCTTTGCTCTTTCTTCCTCCCCACCCTTCCATTCAATAAGTAATTACAAGATTAAAAGAAGGAGGGGAATGTTTCATTTATTCCCTTGTAAGTAGTTTTAAAGCTCAAGTAGTTTATCCTACTTCCATTTATTAATACAAGACAGAATCTAAACTACACAGAGACACAACACATATTCATTTAGCAGTGACAGGTTAACCAGACTTTCTAAACAAAGAATATTAAACACTGTTCAATCAGTGTCATCCTCCAGTTCTTTGTTTGGTCCATTATCTGGAATCTGAACGAGGAATTAAACTCCCACATCAGATAATAGTCATTCTGATGCAGAAGAATTTCCATAATTTATCCTGCAAGGTGAAATTTCACTCTGTGCAGAGGACCAGCTGGAGGCAGACAAACCACTTCAGCCTGACATTAGCCTATTGAAACCTCAAACAACACAGAAGGCCTTGTGCTGCTCCTTGCGAAGGGATGTTTTTTACTGCAAGGCATCATATCTTCTCCCTTCTGGAGAAGTTAATTGTGGTTATAGCAAAGGCCAAATTAATTTCATCATCAGCTTACAAATCAAAGTTGGGTCAATAAGAACTAGCATACTAGTTCAAATAATAAAATCCTTTATAAGGTGAGGAATTATTTGCCCTCCCTGTGAAGCATTTCTCTTGGTTAATGAAGTGGAGAAAGGCAGAGAATGGCAACTCCATCTATTTCATACATTTTCAATGTCTTTTCACATACATAATCCTTAAAGCCAGAGCTTCTTAGCTTTAAAAGGTGATTTGAAACTTTTTCTGTGAACATGCTTCTCTTAGTTTTGTGTGTCGCTAACATACTTCTCTAGAAGATGTCCTAGTCTGAACTCTAACTGGGGACATGGCAACTAATTTAGCACTTATTTATCAAAACGTGCATAAGCCTTAAAACCACCAGACAGTTCCAGCACAAACATCTGTCTTTTGAAAAGATAACACCCTGTCAAAATGCCTTGGAGCTGAATCTCTTCCTTTGGTTTGAAGTAGAAGCGGTAGCAGCTACAGTAGTTAGATGGCAAGTATTTTTGGAAAGATGACAGCTGGGTTGTCAGACATTAATGCTGAATTACATAATGCTTGTATGTTACAGCAGAAATGCAATAAGCAATTATTCTTACATTATCATATATAGGGCTGCCAAACTACTGTCTGAGATTTAAGATAAAGGACTAGGGGTCTGTACAGGATCTATTGATGCTAGAGGGTTTCTATGAAATGTAGCTGATGTTAGGTCTATTTTCACTCTTGTCATGCATGGAAGTATCAGCTTAAACATCTGTCATGAAAAAAAGATATCAACGAGTAACATCTCCAAGGCAGAATTATCCCCAGCATGAGAAAGGCAGGCAAGCTAGTTACAGTAACTGCTGATGATGAGAACTTCGCTGCTTCACTGGCAGATTTAGTATATAGAGTAAAATCATATTTACTTAACCTTCAGCGTTAGAAGTCTCCAACAAATTTCATTGTATTTCTTATATGTCATTTTTACACAGCACTATTAAAAAAAATCACTGCAGTCTTCAAAGAAAGTAAGGGGTCTCTGGATAGTATTTATTTAGATCTGTTGTTGTCTTGAAACAGGAAATAAGAAAACTCAAGTAAGGGAGAGAAGGATGAGTGAACATATTGAATAACTTCTTTGTCAAGGAAAAAAGCCAAGCAAGCCTAGAGCTGGAAAAGAGACAACTGAAGTTGATCTGACACAAGTTTCTGTAATCATAAATGAAGAAGTTAATAGAGAAAATTTTTCATTGTTATTCAAAATAGAAGAACCAGGATATAGCAAATGGACTGACTAGGTAACAGGTTCGAAACAATCAGGAGATCATTTTCCAACATGTAATTAAACACTTAGTTTAGTAAACCGGTTGGTTAAACACCTAGTCAAATTCATAGCTGTGAGCCAGAAATATATTTGAGCTAAAAAGGCCAGCAGACATACTGATGGAAGAAAAAAAGAATCAAGGCTTTAGAAGATATAATCTCTGTCTCAATCACAAAGTCTTACTCTTAGGTATACACCGTTGGTCACTACTGAAGAGTAGCTAATGGCCTAGACCAAACCTGACATGGCTTTTCTTGTGCTAAATGACAAGGCTAGAAATTCAACTCACTTCAATTCTTAGGAACCCACTGAAGTCATCTGGCCTATGCAGGTTTATTCTGAGGACCTCTCTGTATATTTTTAACAAATTTTCATGGAAATGGATGGACTGTAGGATAAGAAAAGCTATTTTCAAAAAAAGCTCTTCAAAACTCTTTTCATTACCTTAAGGTTTCAGCTGTTAGAAATTCTATTTGAAATACATGTATGGTTTTCCAAGGATGAATATTAGCCACTGCTCTGTCTTGCCTTCTGGTAAAGGTTAGCTAAAAAGGGCAGTACTCCAGATGTGACTCTGCTAAACCAAGGCAGAGGGTTAGTTTTAGTCAGACTCCTCTGAAATAATGTTTTTAAAATCCTTATCTCACACCTCTTACTTCTTAAATTTCAGGTCAGCTTAAGCTGTAACTCAACTGGATAGGACATAAAAATTGTTACTTAAGTCAAATCCAAGACAAGGAAATGAATTCACAGTTGAGTCAGGCTAAGAAAGGGGTGTGTTTCCCCTTCCATTTGGGAACGGTGCAACATGGAACTGCCCAGTTGTTTCTTATAAGAATGAAGGTCTTTGAGTACAAGAACAACTTAGACTATCAGCTGAACCAAAGGTTGCTGAGGGCATCTGAAGTTGGTCGTATGTGGCATTATCATGTAAATATTTGGTAAATATGTCACCAAAAGTCACTAAGTATTGTTTCTGATATTGAACAGGATCTGCTTCCTATTTCATTTTGGAAAGACCAAAAACCTGTGAAATTTTGCTCCATGTCCACTTTTCCAAGCTAAGACAGAACTCTGTGGCATAGGAGACCGTCCAGCTGTGGGGCTCAGATCACAGATTCCTACACCCTCTGTGCCAACACACCTCTTCTCCAGCTGGGCTTTGACTTCATCCTCCCTCTGGCTGACCCACTGTTAAACTGATAATTTTGGGTGCCTAACTACAGTCAGGGGTACCAAATACTCATGCAAGTGAACCTGTAATGCATCCCTATTGTAATTCTGTCAGCTGCACAAAGCACATGGATTAAATACTACTTGCCACATGGATTAATGTTCTCGGGGATGTGTTATTGGCAAGAAAAATTGACTAGCAGGGTACCTGAATTTTATTCATAGCATCTATTCATAACACACAGACCCGTTCTGCAATTGTAGTCACTATATTAAAAGTCAAAAAAAGGCTACAGTATTATCTGAGCTTCTCTAGCAATTTCCTCTCTCGCATTGGACATGCCTTACTTTCTCTTTGTTGACCAAGGAAATATTAGTTGTTTAACGTTCCACTGGGCTTTAAATAGTTCTTCAGGTCCTTTGTCAGAGGAATTAAGTATAAAATTACCTTTTATTAAACAAATGCTATTCCTTTGTTTCCTCAGACTCTCAGTTTCATATGTGGGGTTAAAAAACGAGTCCTCTTCTCTCTAACTCCTGCAAAGCCCTCCAGGGAGTCCCTGTCACGTTTAATCTTCCTCTGGCTTCCTGGTTCTCAGGGCACCTTCTGAATAACAGCACTTCTGTCTGTTTTATGTACTCCATTTCATACACACGTGCAATTTAAGAAAACTAATTGAAACTATGGCATCTTACCTTGTGCTATCTGTGTAGTTTGAACAGACAAGTATCTAGAGATCGAATTTCTGCTTATAGCTACATAAATGTGATTCAAAGCCTGGAGACATCAGTGAAGTCTGCAGGAGTTCACTTGCTGAGCAGGTGTTCGTGGCCCATCACAGGAAGAGAGGTTTGGGCTAGAAACAGCTTTTTACCTCTCCAGACTGAGTAGCTTCTGCTGCAATTTGCACCTCTGGACCTACCACTCAGCACAGTAACACCCAGGTTACTCTGAATTAGATGAGCAGCCAAGGCCAAACACAACAGCAAGGCATCCAACAATTGTGTGTCTCCTGCCCAGATTTTGCTATGCACAGAAACTGGTGAAGATGCAGGAGCTCTGTCTTGCCACATGGGAGCCAAGGTGGCTGCAGTGAGGGCCTCTTTCCATGCCATGATACATAGACTTGTAGGGCACTTACTGTCAGAAACTTTCTCACATTTTTTAAACAGCTGACCGTGTTGTTTTCAGCTATACAGGTTCTTACATTTTTTACGGTAACTTCTAAAAATAATTTTAAAAGCCATCACAGGTGTTTAACTCCCCCCCTATTGAAATGAGACAGGCTGGTCAGATCTCATCAGACAAAATAGGCTTCTGTTGAAAAAATCCACCCTGCTATTCCCAGAGATTCATATATGTCATGAAAAACATCCCTTCATCTGGAAACACAGGTCTGAGCCATGATTCATTAAGCATCTAGACTGCCTTCCAAAAAGGAGAGAATATGTTAGTCCTGAGAAAGGCTTTGAAGGACATCTCAGGTGAAGAAGCTCCAGTGAGGAGTTTCTTCAAGCCAGCCCTGCCTGCAGGTCACCTCTGCAAAGAGTGGCTGGCAGAGCACCCATCCTCTGACACCTGTCCCTGTGTGTGGGGCTATGTGTAGGTTTTTTAGGTTTTAGGGGGTTTAAGTCTTTTTTTTTTTTTTTTTCCATAGTGGTGTTTCCCTTGCATTGAGAACCTGAAAGCCACAGGCAGGAACACAACAGAATTTTTGGCTGTTTTTCTGGGGTGAGATGTGCTCTCTCAGGGCTGCAAAGCTGTGAAAGCACTAGAAAGTTCTTTTAAAATCTGTCTGAGCTGCCCAGGATTTTGCAGAGCACCATAAAAAAAAACACCTTTTATGCCTTCCATACCATCATGGAGCAAACTTTGGTTGTACCAGCAATTTTCTAATTTGAGGCCTTTTTGTAAAACTCCGATGCTGAGTGGAACAATTTCGGATCTCGAGCATTATCAGACAATTCAATTTCTTAGACACCTCCACTGCTGAGATGCTCTTGTTTCTAATAGTGTATGCTTGCATTCCCTCCTTGCATTTCTATTGACAGAGAGCCATTTAGAGCCTTAAAACTGATTTTTTTCTTTAAACCTAATAATAGCATGTTAGGCCCATGAAAGTCTCTTCCAGGGATTTTTGCTTTAATTTTGTTCTCAAAGTCTCAGTCTTATTAAGCGACAGTGATCTTGGGATATTAAAAAGTCAGTTATGTGATGATTTTTACTAGTCCCATCCTCTTTCAGAACCTCACAAATTATCATTTTGTTATTATAATCTGTGGTGAAAACCTATTCTTCGTGTGAGTGATAAGACAGGTGTTTGTCATTTTGAAGACTCCAGGAAAGGTATTTTAAGGCAGTACTTAGTAGCATAGATTAAGTGTTCTCTAATAATCTGTGTGTAATGTTAAAGAAGATTTTTCTATTCAGTTATAAAAATAGACTAGGGAAATTATCACACACTTTCAAGATTGGATGATGTTTTTATGTCTTTTAATAGAGCAGTTAATTTCTGGCTATGTCTTTTGTGATAGCAGGATGTAACCTTGGTTGCTGGCTCTTTTCCAAGGCAGGACTCTGGACACAAATGTCAGTACTGAATTGACACAGGTTGCAGTGGCATCAGTCTCCCAAGCAAGTCTTTGGAAGTGTGCACCATTGCTTGGGATGACTGTATGGTGGGAAGTTAGTGGTTCCAGAAGGAGAAAAAGGATCGCAGTGAAATACCAGCCAGAAAATGGGGTAATTTGGGGATGTGGATGCTCCCGCACACCACCTCTGACTGCTACGCTACTTCTGCTGTACATTATCTTGTGCTTTTGTCCAGCTCATTTTGTATTTTATTGTTTCCAGTGAAACAGTTTTGACTGTTTCCCTTGGGAAACCCTAACACAGCAACCGCACAGCACTTACTGTCAAATTATTTTCTTTTAATTTTCACTTGATTTCATCTCTCCTATTTATGCAACACTTCATAGTTCTTAGTATTTCAGTTCTAAGTATTTCCCTTGCAAGCACATCCTTAAAATACCTGCTGGCTGCTTTCCCTGCCTCATGTTTTAGCCAAGCTATATCTAAACAACCTCAAATTTATTTTTTTTCCCCATGTCAGTGCTTCAAATTCTATGTTTTTTTTGTGGGTTTTATTAATGCTGTAATTTATTAATGCTTTCACCCTCACTGCTCTTTCTCCTGACGTAAGTGGACTTATGGCACTGCGTCCACAGGCAGCTCCTGAATCACAACATAAGGACTCCCACTAAGCTCTCTGTTGTGACAGTGCTGGCATAGACAGGAGAATCAGCGATTTTTAATGTATAGTAAGATAAAAGTGAGAAGCCGCAGCAGCACACTGTAAGAAGCTACAGCATTGCTCCTGCTCCCCTACAATAGTTGACTGTATGCATGTGTTTTATCTGGACCGACCACTTCAGTTATCTGTTGTTTCTTAACAGTAGAAATTAAATAGTAATTGTATTGCCTTTTGGAAAGCAAGTTTTGTCTCTGCTTGTGAATATCTGTGATTTGAGCTATTGTTCCTCAGATGGAGGTGGTTTTATTCCAATGAAGAATTCTACCATCCATAAATTAGAGAGTTATTTGGGTAAATAATCCTTCTTTAATCTCTTTATCCTTCCACTTGGATTATATATTCATTATAGGTGAATAAATGAAAACTCTGTAATATTTCACTCTTTTAATGGACAATGACATCAACACAATACAGGTGGCCTTTTTCCTCCTTTCTCATTCAGTTTTGTGTAGGGTTAGTGAGTGGGTGTGGTGGCCAAATGACACTACCACAGGCCACTCTACTAATTTTCTTAAGAGTATGAGGCAATTAGCCCTCTTTCTAGGTCTAGCTAGACGCTTGTAGAAGCCTTGGGTAGATTCAACTTCTCAGGATGGCTATGAAAATTTATTTAAAGAAAATGAGCACGAATGACTTTTTCATTTAAAAGTTGTTGGTTTTGGCTGGTTTTTTTTGTTTCAAATTTCTTCACTCTTTCATAAAAAAAAGCAAAAAAAAACCACAAAAAAACCCAAGTTTGCCAGCAAATAGGAGAGCCAAATGGGAGTTTTAGGTAGTTTGTAATCATTTAGAAAGAAATTATAGAGTCAGAGTATAAATATTACACAATATTTATATTTTTCTTATTTTACAGCCAATTTTACAAAATAATGGAGTACTGCAATAACATACTCTATAAATACCTTTACATAAATGCAACAGACCAGATGTATTTTCTGCCTGAGAATCTGGATTACTACATGTTTTGAAATATTGCTATATTACTTTAAGAAAGTAGAAAGCCCTAATATTGTTGCTGTGCACCAGAAGTGATGAGATACTTGAGAATATGACTGGTAAGCAGTTATTTAGATCAATGAGTGGGATGTCTGCAGACCACTAAGGAGCATCAGTGATTACTCAGACACCTGAGATACTGCACAGTGAGGATATTCAGACCAGAAAGAGTTCAAATAGAACACTAAAAATGCATAACATTTTTGCTAATAAATGAAGCTTGGATTCATACTCAGTGTATTCATAAACTAATTAACAAAGGAGATTAAAAGTAAGCGGGAGATGCATGACTAGGTATACAATCAGTAGGAGTATACAGAGTATAAGGAATGAGAAACTGATTAAATGGATATAAAGGGGGATTGTGAAAAGGATTTTGACCTCACAGTATGTTGTTTGGCTATCTCTGTGCGCTGTGGCACTTACTATATTCTATTCTGCCTCAGTAAGGACATCTGGATGGCAAACCCAGTCCTGAAACACCGTGCTTAGAGATAACAGAGTGAGCAATCCTGCACTCGGTCTTTTGTAATGAAGATTTGTTCCAGAGACTGCAGAGGGGAGGAGAATGAAGGCTCCAAACCTGCATTCCTAGATCAGTTCAAGCTCAATTAAGGGACCATTCTGCCTTTGCAGTTCCCTGTATCTTGATAGAGAGTACTTAATAATTTTAATTATCTGCAGCCAAAACGACATGGCATCTTGATATGAACAACTTGTCAGAGCAGGTAAACACACAGGGCTTTATAAAGTTGACAGTGTTGCTGTAGGTAGCAACTGCTCTTGACGGAGGGTCTCTGAACTGCTTAAGGTGTGTTTGAAATATTAAAATGAAATGATTGTTTTGTTTTCTGGCTACCTCCAGCCTGAGCATTAGGTCATGTCAAAGTATATTTGTTAATAATCTGTGCTAGCTGTGACACTGAGCCTTGAGGGATGAAATGGGAAAGGGGGATTAGGACTAAACTGGTATATCTTCTAGATGTTGGGAAGTGAAAGGCAAAGCAGAAAGTCTGAGGGACTGGCAACTATAATGCCCCATATTCACTTGTCATTGGGTCTCACTCAAAAGCAGAAACACAATGATTTCCTTGACATTTTCCAGCCTCCATGCTTGTGCAGCAACTAATATTAATCACCATGCCTAGTCGGACTTCAGATCATTACTGGTACTGTGAAGTGTGTTCAAATTTTAGGTTATTTTCCTTAATTGACCACTGATTTGTTTCATCCAACAGCTTGCCAAGTGACACAATGACAAGTTTGGGAAATTAAATAGATATATGCGCATTAATTCCCATTCCACTGTTGCAAAAGGCAAAGGAAAAGTACCTTTAACAAACACATTTTCAAGGAAATTATAATTTTCTTTTGTTATGAGTAATGCAATATTAAGCACATACCTCAACTGTTGGATTATGTCCGCATCTTTGATGTTAGTGATCAAATATTCATTGCCTTGATTATTCAAATAATTAGACATTTTATCAGTTTCTTTGAAAAGCTTAGAAGTGAAAAAGGCAAATCCCTTGAAGGAGTGTTCAATATTTAGTTTACTGTCAGCAGAAGAGTCATCAGGCAAGAGGATACTGTGACAGGGAAAAAAAAAGTGTTTGTTGCTGAAGGTCTCAAATTTTCAAAGTGAATGCTTTACAACTTTGGCTGTGTTGTAGTTACTTCTTCCCCAGAAACTAGATAGCAGATCCTCACCTGGGGATACTTACCACAATTGCAGAAGATTTAATGGCAGCAGAGCCAGGCCAGCTCAGGAGTGCTGATCTGAGGTGAAATCCCTTATACAGCTGAAGGGTCTACTCAAGCATCCATTCTTCTTTGACTTAAATGATGTTTGAACACAATACCACAATGAAACTCTGTATTTCGCCCTTGCAGATGAGGTGATAAATACGCATAAAAATAAAATTAAAGATCATGTATAATTAAAACTAGATATGTAAATTCCTGTTTCTTTATGAACAACAACCAGTGGCACTCCTGAAATTCCATCATTTTTAAGGTTATAATTTAGCAGTGACTTGGAAAGAAAAATTACATATTTAGAGCTTTATTATGCTTAATGTTTTCAAGCTTCCTGACTACTGTGTGGATGTCATGGAACATTAGAATAAAATCAGCTCAATGCTCATGCATAATGTGCAATAATTTTTTTTTTTGTCTGTTATAATTTCTACCCTTTCATATTAATTGTAATCAGCAGAGAATCCAGGCTCTTGTTGTCTTGCTAATGATACATATAAATATAGCAACAGTATTTTTCATTCTATTTATTTATTATTTCACCCTGGAAGTATTCCATGCCAAGTGTATTCCTAAAAAAAACCAATGGGAGCTTGTCAGCACGCATGCACTGTAGAAATGGGTGTGTGTAGAAAGCATGTGCTTTTTTTTTAATTGAGAGATAAAACATAAAAGTACTTTCCATCACTCTGTGCTACAGATTTTTTTTATGGCTCCATGCTCCAGATGCTTATGTAAGCATGCAGAAATATATTCTCAAAAAATACAGAAATGGCTTGACTTAGATGTTAATTATTTTACAGATACAATCATGACAAGTGTTATCCATAAAAAAAAGAGGTCAGCATGGATGCTTTGTAATAAAATACTGTTACAGCTATACATAAGTAACATTTTATAAGTACAACTACATAACAAGTTTGGACAAGAAACTAGGGAACATATTAGATAGAACAAATCTATCAAGGTCTTTCTAGAACGTCTTTTATTTTGACCCTATGAAAGGCCATAAATGTCTGGAAACTCATTTTGCCTTCTGTAATTTTATTCCTAATGAGCCCACAGGTCGCAATACTGCAGATGAAATGTGGTCAAGGACAGGTATGTGAAGTCCTCAGGGCTGATGGGCAGACGGTGATCAGTCTTGCAATGGAGGAAATTCTTCTGAGTCCCAGGGTAGGTGACCAGGCCTGATGCCCACTATAACTGCTCACATCCTCCCCAGCTACAGGTGCCAGAAACGTCAAACCAGGAATAGGACAGCAGACCTGGAGCACTTGGGACATTTCATTTCACCATTGCATTAATGAAAAATACAAAGAGTTAAAAATACATTCTTTTTTTTTTTTTTTTTTGTGTAACTTAAATGTTTGAGGTACTTTTATGAACATGCAAGTAATTAAGTGGTTTCTGAAGAAAAATACATGCTTATCCATATTCAAGCACTAACAACAGGCTTTTCTTTTTCCTCAATACAGGATCAGAAATAAAAAGGTTGCAGCTGTAACAAAGGAGTCAAGGAAAAATAGGACAATTGGGAGCGTTAAAAGCAGGCAAGTGTTTTTATTTTCATTTTCTTTTTGTTACCCTTCAAACCAAGATATGACCTCACTATGTTCTTTCCTTCAACAATGATTTTCCATTCATACTGAAAGATCCAGGGTTTCTACAAAACTCAAACAAAAACTAACAAAAACTAAAATAATACTTTAAGTAATATATAAAAAATTCATTATCTTGTGACGGCCAAACAAGTTTGAGCGCCAGCAAAATAATGCACTGGCTTTCTCTGATGGATGCTATTATTGCTGAATAGCATGGGTTTTGCACAGATGGTATTTACTGCTAGCAAAATACAAGAAATGACTAGCTGGTGTCAAACTGGGCCATGGATTGGAAACACTGCATGATGGTCAGAGAAGATACTAAGTCAAAGGAATACATTATGGAAGTGCTCACTTGCCACGAGGCCCTGCCATTGACTCTAACAAATTCAGAGCCATACGGTAGCAGTTGTCAGTTCAAATCACTTGACATAAGGAACAGACATGACACCAGTTTAGTGTCTCCTCACTCATTTTCAGATGTTTGTAGCTCCTTTGTAAATGGTTATTCAGCAGGCAAGGTGACAGACTATTGAATAGACATTTACTGTATGTTCTCTGAATAGGATCTGCTTAGGATGTAGAAGTAGAGGTTTTGCTGATTGCTTCTATAGAAAACTGCTAAAAGGGTTTTCTTAAGAAAGACTGTGGATGACTTATAACCAGAGAAGACCAAAGAAGAAGGAGAAGAGGCCCATTGCCTCTGACAGTTCAAACAAATGGAGCAAAGAACATTTACCTTCTATACCAACCCACAGATGAGATGGAATTCTGCATAGAGAACTATGAATAGGGCAATCAAGTCAATGTATCTAACGCCAAAGAACCTTTCTGAATCCTTTGCTTTTTTTTTTTTTGGGGGGGGGGGTGTGGGAGGGCTCATGGGGGCCACGTGAGTGATTTCTGCATACAGTGACTTAGAAATTGAGTTAATGGTTATGCTTTTCTATTCCTTGGGTAGTTCTTAGTCACTGCAAGGTTCTACACAGAAGCCTGCAATACTGAATATGAGCAAGAAATAGAGACACAGAAATATTCTGCTTGAAAGCAGCCAATTAAACATGTAACTCTTTTTAATGGGGAGAATTGAGTACACAAAACCAAATTCAACATCTTTTTGTATTATTTCGTATGAGATGTAACCTTCACAGTTCTCCAAGTAAGTGTTCAGAAAGCTGTGTGCATAGATCTAGAACAGACCTTGTCCTAGAGAAACTGCTGAGTACAGCTTTTATATGGTTGTATTAATGCAATTTATTTACTGTGAAATGTTCGCATTACTGAATCTTGTTTTTTCGACCATATGGTCACACCATGAAAAGAAAACCATCCAGTTTAAATAAATAAAACAGTACCATTGTGCTGCTAAATCAGAGGGTAGGCTATTCAGTAAAATGGAAATGCAAATTTGAATGTAATTGTTATTTCATGGATAAATGGAACTTACAGAAAGGTGGTGCAATGGTTTTCCCCTCTTCTGTTCATATAATCATTAGGTCACATACTGTCGCGGTCTGGGCGCCAGCGTCCGTACCGCCTCCCAAAAGGGAAGAGGATTGAGGGCAAGGCGAGACACTACCCCAACAAGCTCGT